>SNQJ01S0036401.1:9124-28910 GCA_010110895.2 Picea sitchensis
TTTCGAGTGTGATCCGACGGCTCTCGGTCTCTTTCCTGTGCTCCTTGTGCATATAAGAACGCTATTCCTCCTGAGCTTATTCTCCTCGAATCCTTAGACTGCGACTTATTTCTTATTCTGCCATCCTCTTCAAATCTCTTATCCTGCCATCTTCACTGTTGCCATCAATGACAAGCATTCACTGCATTCTATCCACTGAATTTGCCAACATGCACACCTTACACTTTCTCAAAGAAGATAAACAATTGAAACTTATTCATTCTTCACAGTGACTCATACATTCAACCATTTAAATTCATTCATAAACCACAAGAACCATAAATAACATAGAATTTCATATAAGCAGAAAGTCTACCATTCATTCATCTAGATAGACACAACAACACCATACATTTGGGTTAATACTCCTCTGTTATATTCGTTCAACAGTCACTTACATGGATTCAACAACTCATCATCTATCATCTATCAACAGCCTCTTATGGCAAACAACACAAAGCTTTATACAAGAGGGTCTTTTCGGGCCTTTCCCTCCAACAACTCTAGGCTATCCTATCGAAATAAAATATTTCAACTACTTAATATTTATTACAATAAATACTCAAGTCAGAAAGATAAGAGCGAAAGCTCCAGATCTACATTGTAACCCTTCACATTAAAGAAAAATACATTGCCTCATCGATTATATGCGATGGCTAAGCCTCCAAGCATTAGAGATGCTCATAAATCAAAATATTTTCCAGATATTACATTAATATGACAACTTTGGAATTCAAAATTTTTCAAAATATGCACTAGTGCACCCAGCTATCCTCCACATGCATTTTGTTGGCAATGCTCCTGCATCATATACTCCTCTGGCTGAAAAATTCATGGACTCCTGTCCAAGAGCTCATGCACTAACCTTCCATGCTTATGGATGCCTGCTTCACCAACCCAACTAGCGTCTTCTATTGGGTGACTTTTCAACTTTTCTAAATACTCAAAATACGATTTCCTCCTAGTCTTCTTACCAATCCGCGAATCCAAAATCTTCTCCATCTTTGGTTTCTTTGCTACAAGCATCTGTTTTTTCCACTAGATCTTTTATCTATTTTCTAACCCTTTGGTTCCATATTCCCTGTAAGGATACAAGTCTGTAATGTTGAATATGGGTGATATACCTACATCCTCTAGAAGTTCTATTTCATAAGCATTCTCACCAAATCTTCTCAGGATTTTGCATGGTCCTATCTTTTGCATCTTCAACTTGTTGTATGTTCCTCTCAAAAACCTATCCTTCCTTAAATGTGCTAGAACTTGATCTCCAAATTCAAATTGAATTTGTGTCCTATGTTGATCAACTCTATGTTTATACTAATTGTTTCTCTTCTGCAACTGTTGCTTAATATGATCATGGAGCTTCTGCATTTTTACAATGAAGTATTCGACTCCAGTGCTCCTAAACGCATTCTGCTATAGGTCTCTTAACTATGACACTACCCTTGGATTCATTCCATACACTATCTAAAATGGACTCTTTCCAATACTTATATTTACTAAGTCATTATATGCAAACTCTGCTTGTGCTAGAATCTGATCCCACTGGCTATGATGTTCAGTGACCAAACTCCTTAGTAAATCTCCTAAACTTTGATTCACCACTTCGGTCTTTCCATTTGTTTGCGGGTGATATGCAGAACTAAAGTATAGTTCTATTCCCAGATTCTTCCACAACATCCTCCAAAAATGACCAACAAATTTGGTGTCCTTGTCTGAAACAATACTCCTGGGCAATTCATGGAGTCTCGCAACCTCTTTGAAAAATGAATTTGTGACGTGTGTTGCATCACTGGTCTTCTAGCATGGGTATAAAAGTGTGCCATATTTGAAAATCTGTCAACTACCACAAATATGGAATCACTTCCTCTCTATGTTCTTGGCAGTCCCAACACGAAAGCGATGAGTATTGCATCCCAGGGCCTCTCTGGAATAGGAAATGGTTGATACAACCCATTGTTCTGTCTATTTCCCTTTGCATATTGGCAAATCATACATGTGTTCATGAACCTCTTTACTTATTCCCTCATGCCTGGCCAATAATATGAATTTTTTAACTATAAAAAGGTTTTTTCATGGCCAAAATGTCCGGCTAGACCTCCGCTATGTTTCTCCTTCAACAGGTTTTCCCTCATTGAGCATTTTGGTATGCACAACTGGAAACCTTTGAACAACAATCCATATTGAATCAAATATTTGACCCATTGGCTTCTATCTCTAAGCACAGGAGTTGTGCATGCTTCATATGCTCCTCTAAAATCTAGATCATCGTGATACATTTCCTTAAGGTGTTCAAACCCCAAGTTTTTCACTTGAAATTCCTGTAGAATCAAACTTCTCCTACTCAATGCATCAACAAACTTGTTAGCATTACCAGAAATATGTTTAATAACAAAACTGAAATTTTGCATAAATTATATCCACTTAGCATGTCTCTGGTTTAATTTCTCCTATCTGGTTATGAATTGTAAATCTTGATTATCACTATACAAAACAAACTCCTTCAGAACGAGATAGTGTCTCCATTTCTTCAGAGATTGAATTATGGCATAAAATTATTTATCGTATGTGGAGTATTTATTCTTAGTATCATTCAAATTCTCACTAAAATATGCAACAGGTCTATTATCTTGGCTCAATACTGCTCCAATTGTAACTCCACTCGCGTCACATCTTAACTGAAATGTCTTCCCGAAATATGGTAAAACTAGAATTGGTTGTTTTGTTATCTTCTCCTTCAATATATTGAATCTCTTCTCAGTCTCTTATGTCCATTTGAAAGACTTGTGTCTTTTCTTCACTGTATCCATCATTTGAGCACTAATCCTGCTAAAATTTCTAATGAAATTTCGATAGAAACTTGCTAACCCATGGAAGGTTATCACCTCGAATATATTCCTTGGTGACCACCATTATCTAATTGCTTTCACCTTTTAGGCATCCATCTTCAACTCATTTGAAGAAATCAAAAAACCCAAATATATGAGTTATGTCTTCATGAAAGAGGACTTTTTCAAATTAATCAATAGCTTCTCTTGCTGCAGCCTCTTCATCACCAATGTTAAATGTCTCAAATGCTCTTCTTTAGTCTTGTTAAAGACCAATATATCATCCAGATATACAATCAAAAACTTGCCAATGAAATCTTTTAACACTTCCTTCATTGGCCTCATAAAAGTACTCAGGGCATTTTTCAAGGCAAATGACACAACAATCCATTCATACACTCCCTCATTTGTCTTGAATGTTGTTTTTCACTCATCACCTTCTCTCATCCTTATCTGGTGATATCCAATTTTAAAATCTGTCTTTGAAAAATAGTTCGCTCCACTTAAACAAGCCATCAAGTCATCCATCCTTGGCAATGGAAATCAATACCTGATGGTGATCTTGTTTATCACCCTTGATTCTGTACATATTCTCCACCCTCCATCCTTCTTCAGACTCAATACAGTCGGTACTACACACAGACTCAAGATTTCTCAAACAAATCCTTTGTCTAATAGATCACGAGCTTGTCTTTTCACCTCCTCATTCTGTTGAGGTGTCAACCTGTATGCTTCTTTATTCAAAAGTCTTGCTCCTAGTATCAAGTCAATAAGATGGTTGATACTTCTAATAGGTGGAAATGAGCTTAGAAACTCATTCACTACTATGTCAACAAACTTCTCTAACAGTTCCTTAATTTCCTTAGGAAAATCTCCCATTGAAGTACTTGTAAGAATAACTTTCGGCTTCCTCACTACAAAAAAATTTCATCTCTTGTTCCTTCTTAACTTCATTCAAGAGTTCCCTCCCACTCATGAGAAGGATTCTCCTGTTGGCTTCATCCTTCACTTTCCTCTCTTCAGTTGGCAACAACATGTGTGTCCTACCATTCTTCTCCAAAGTATAGGTATTTATTCTCCCATCATGGATGACATTCCTATCATACTACCATGGTCTTCCCAAAAAAATGTGGCATGCATCCATGGGAATCACATCACACAGGATTTCATCTCTATATCCACCTATTTTAAATTCAACAAGGTATTTTTTAGTTACCGTTACCTGGTCACCTTTCTGCAACCATGAGACTTTGTATGACGTCGGATGTGCAATCGTCTCCAACTCCAATTTCTCCACCATCTCTGTGGATACTAATTTGTCAGTGATCCCACTGTCGATTATTACCTTGCAAACTCTATATTTAGTCTTGCAAGTTGTTCTGAACAAATTGTTCCTCTGCACTGGTTTTTCAATCTCTGCCTCTTTCTTCAAAAGAAACTTCTTCGTCATCAAGTATTTCCCATCCTCTACACCTTCTGCCTCAACATTTTTCTTTTACGCTTACGAAATGTGAGCTTGGCCTCCTTATTTATTTCTCTCGGGGAATTCCCAAGACCTGTGCCTTGTTTTTCCACAGGCATAACATCTTACTTCTCCTACTTTGCCTCTTCCTCTTCCTCTAGGAAAAAAATTTCTACCATCACTATGCCTTCCTCGATAACTTCCTCCTCTCTCAGAGTGACTATGTGGTTTCTCCACCTCACCTTTGGGATTTTGTGTTTTGTCATGGGAAACTCCTTTGACTCTATTTAAGTTTCTACCTTTGTTTTGTTGACTCTGCTTCCTAGCCAACTTCTCTTCTGCTTTTAGCACAATTTGATACACATCCTCTATTTTTCTAACTATCTCCATGCTAATTGCATCCTAGATTTCATATCTTAGGCCATTGATGTACCTGGTAACCTTTTCCTCATATCTCTCTCTTTATCCAACCTTGATGTTCAGTCTATATAAATCCTCCATGTATTCCTTCACAGTCATTCCCTTTTGTCTCAAGTACTGCAATCTCCTGAATAGGTTTATCTGGTAATATTTGGGTATGAATTTAGCCTTTATCTTGGCCACCATTCTATCTCAACTCCTAATATTGTTTTTTCCTTTTCTTCTCCTGTTATCCTGCAGTTCATCCCACCACAGTGTTGCATGTCCTTTCAACCTAGTTACAGCATGTTTCACCTTCTTCTCCTCATCGACATCTTCATAGTCGAAATACATGTCCATTTCTCGTATCCAATCAAGCAATTATTCGGTGTCTAAATTACCTTCATACATTGGGACGTCGATCTTATCTCTAGCTCCCAACTTGACAACCACTTCCAGCAAGCGCTCTTCCACAAAATCCTCTGTTATGACTTATTCAACTTCTACTTCTTCATTCTCTACATCGTTGATGTCTCCAACATCAGGTGCTCTCCTTTGCGTTTTTTCCATGGTATCCAACCTTGCTTTGAGTTCTCTCATATCCCTTTCGATAGCTCTTTTTTATACAGGTGGCTCTGCACATCTTCTAGGCGGCATTGTGATGACTTATTTGATACCACTCGATGATATTAGTCTATTTCTTGATCTCTTCTTTCTACACAAATCAATTATTTTCTCTCTCTAATACCACTCTAGTGGAAACCCCCTTCTCCCCTAAGGGCTTCTCGACCTCCCAGTCAAGGACCGTTCAATATACCGATTCAGATCGATTGTTCAGTTCCCTGTGGGTACCCAAAGCCACTATACATAGGCCCCTTTCCTCCTAAGTGACCATGGGCTATGACCGTGGATCAGCCTCTTCGTGATTTCGAGCTTCAGGGATATCCTGATCTCTGTCTTTAGATATTTCCGAAGGGATATCCTCCAAATTTTTAGATCTTTGTCTTGTGTATCCTTGGATTTTGATGGCCCAACAATGTTTTAGGTTTCGTGACTTCGCCAAACTCCTTTTCTCTTTGCACACACACCTTCGGAATTCTGACTCCCAGATTTCCTGATCCGTTGCCACGCATCCTCTATGCGTCTAACGATTGATATTACTTCACAAATTCACGACTCTGCTCTTACAACACCTCCAAAAATTTTGAACCACGAAGTGTCGAAACTCTTTATGGCCAACCTCCACGTAATCCTCCCATATCTGACGGTTTGGAGAAATCTCGTCTCCCTCCAGAAAAAATCTAGTCCATGGATTTTGAGAAACCTTAAATGGTTCTTCCCTTTGAATATTTCTCGTTGCTCTCCCTCTTGAGCTTATATTGCCTCTAATTTCGTTGTTCCTCTGAACGGCCTCTTCGACACTTAGTCAAATTTTCAGCCTATGCACACCTTGCAACAAGTTCTCTTCCACAAATCAATTTCTTTGCGACTAAATTCACGGTAGTCCTCCTAATCTTATGAGTCTGAGACTCTGTCATGCACTCCTTGCAGAAAAATTTCCTTTAATATTGACCACATAAGGATAACCTTCCACTCCTTGCAACAATTCCTTCACACTCGATTGTTCCTCTTGAACAATATGACTCCGAGCGTAATTCCTCCTACATGCCAACTTCAACTATCATAGTTGAACCTCTGAGTCAAAACGGACTTAGTCATGCACTCCTTGCGAACGCATATGCACTCTTTGAATATATAAGTTTTGTGTAACCTCTTCGGATATTCAAGTCGAAACAGACTTGGTCACGCACACCTTGCACTCACTCAAAGAAGAGAAACAATTGAAACTTATTCAATCTTCACAACGACTCATACATTCAACCATGTAAATGCATTCATAAACCATAAGAACCATAAACAACAAAGAATTTCAAATAATTAGAAAGTATACCATTCATTCATCTATATAGACACAACAACACCATACATTTGGGTCAATACTCCTTTGTTATATTCATTCAACAATCACATACATGGATTCAACAACTCATCAACTTTCATCTATCAACAACCACTTCCGGGAAACAACACAAAGCTTTATACAAGAGGGGCTCTTTGAGCCTTTCCCTCCAACAACTCTAGGCTATCCTATCAAAGTAAAAGTTTTCAACTACTTAATATTTATTACAATAAATACTCGGGTCATACAGATAAGAGAAAAATATTTAGATCTGTACTGCAACCCTTCACATTAAAGAAAAATACATTCCCTCATCGATCTTATGTGATGTCTCAGCCTCCAAGCATTAAATATGCTCATAAATCAAAATATTTTCTAGATATTACATTAATATGACAGCTTTGGAATTTAAAATTTTTCAAAATATGCATTAGTGCACCTAGCTGTCCTCCACACGTGCTTTGATGGTGATGCTCCTGCATCACTTCTTCCATGAATGTGCATAATTTATTTCATGTCTCTTTTTTAAAAAGTATATACGTGATCCTAACCATTTTATTGATTGGAATTTGATCTAGGTGGAGCCAGAAGGAGACTTTCAAGTCCAATTAGTGCGCATATCAGAAAGAAAATTCAAAATGCTCTAGAATCGAGTCATAGAACTGGTAAAAGTTTAGTGGAAATGTTATGGTTCTGAAGATGCTACTTGAGAGCATGAATATGTCATGCGGAAAGATTACCTGCAAATTTCTGAATACATTTTGAAATTTTGGTTTATGTTTTTCATATGCATTGAGGACAGTGCCAAAATAAGGGGGACGGGAATGTCATACCCCATTTTTTATTTCCCATATTAAATTTTGTATTTTTTTAATGTATGAAAGGCCAGAGTGCCGAAACAATTAAAAGAGGCCAAAGTGCCTAGGAAATGTAATGTTTTGATCATTATTAATAATAAAATGCATTGTTGGCAGCTAGATGGACAAGCACAGATTTATAGGGGATATGATTCCACGAGAGAGGGGGATTAAGTGGATAAGTCTTTTATTATTGTTTATTTACCCATAATTTATTTAATTGACAAAATTGGTTACACGATTTTCTTGGAGGAAGGCCATGTGGTACTTGATTTCCAAGTAAACATATAAACCCATGTTGTGGTTTGTTTGGGGGTTCTTCTCCATTCACTCGTATATTCATTCATTTATTGTTGCTCATTTCTATTTCCTCACTCACTCATGTTCTTGAATTGGGACATGGGGGTAGGGGGGGGAGAATTGTTGAGGAAGAATTCATTGTTTGTTGGCTATAGTAATGACTAGTGTATTCCAGCCATGAATTTGTGTGTGCATGTCTGAGATGCATTGGCATGTACCAAATTTTATTGACATCTGCAAGTCCTAAGATTCCCAACATGGATATTCTTGACTAGATGCACCAGAGCCCTAGAAGGAGGTGGAAAACTTGAGGAATTACATGGTAGAGAAAGGGGTCCATTCTCTTAGGTTGTGTACGCAGGAGAGAATAGAGTTGGTGTACCTTGGATTATTGTGTATTGAGAAAATTGTGAGAGCTTGAGTGTTGACTAGTCTAGGATATTGAGTGACACCTTGGAACTATCCTTATAGATTCATAGGCCTAGCTCGAGGGTGACATTTTTGTTGAGACTTGGAAAACTAGTGTCTATGGTTGGGTGGAACATGCTTGGTCTATATCTAGTTAGTGAATGGTTTGATTAAGATAAGTTCTCTCTTTCATGGTTTCCTTGTTGGTATATTTATTTCGATTGTGTATTAATTAAATATCTAAGATACATGTCTTTAATGTGCCTTCTTGCTGATTATTGTTGTGCATGGCATATATTCCATTTCTTTTATGATGTAAAATGAATCATGATGATTGCATGTGAGCCTTTCATGCTTCTTTATTAATGAAATTTCATCAAAAATTCAAAATCATTTTTGAAGTGTTTAATTTGAAGTAGCATGGCCAGTTTATGGGTGGTTGGGTATGTTACATGGGGGGTATTGGAACATCAAGCATTGATGTTTCACCATACATATCCTAGGTTCAATCAATCTATATGTCAACCTACACCTGGATATTGTCATTCAAGAGATAAACCAACACACTATACTAGTTGGTTGAATAGTCAACATTCCTATCAGTCGGATAGTTGACCAATAGTCCAAGATAGCTTGGAAGTGAATCGAATACGAGTTGGATGCATAGGCAGTTAGGTCGAGCATCCTTGCCAATTCGACTCAAGAACACATATTCAGTGGAGTCAACCTTAACAACCGATAAGTACATGTGGACAAGATATTATGGATTATATGGAAGTCGGTTAGATCTTGAGGCTATAAAAAGCACACCCCTTGGGTCATTATCATCATGGTGATCAATATCTAATATGCACTGTGATGTTATGATCACAATGTGCGTTGCTTAAGTTTTTTAACAGTGTTTGTAGACACCACCTCTGTCTTTGAAATTTTTTAATTACTCTTCGATTATTTGTAGTACTTCCTTTCTTGTTTCATGTCGTGTTTCACCATAGTATAACAAAGAAAGTGCAATATGATGAATGAATAATTGTGGGTTGTGGGACTGCAGGTATGGTGAGTAAAAAATATACAAATGAGTGACTCCCACATCCACATTGGTTAAATAGACTAAGTGTAGGAAAGGTCATTTTTGTGGGTTGTTGAAGTGGATGGGTCATTTTGGAGGACGCGGGATTGCAGGTTGCAAGTCTAATTTTTAAACCTATGAAGTAAAGAAATGCATACAGATTCTTAATAAAAACATAAATTAATCAAAGGCACATACACATTATACATGAAGATTTACACTGGAAACCCTTAGCGAAGAGAAAATCGTTCTTCCTTTTATGTCGCACCTCTCAACTCTTCACTGTACTAGTTTCACCATTTGAAATAAAATTTATACACAATATTTTAGGTATTAAGTGGCTACCAAAACCCTAATACCTTAATCTAGGATTAATTCAAAAAATGCTAAAATAGAAAAAAAGCGCCCCAATTTTTTTTTATGGGTGCTTCCCTGGAGCCGAATGCTTTGTGTAACCAGAGGGGGACAATATTGGCTCCCCCTGGGACCCCATTAGCAAAGTGCCTGATTCACATGACATAAAGGGAATTACTGGGGAGGGATCATCAGACGTAGTCTTCAAATCTGATGCACCCCCTCACACACATGAAAAGAATGAAACACCTACCCAACATGAATACATGAGCATTTGTAGGATAGGGACAGATTGGTATCCCGCAACGGGACTCCCACATCACAATGAAAAGTGACTAAGTATAGGCTTGCAGGTTCGCAAGTTTCTGAACGTACATACTCGATATTAGCATGATATGAAACTCACATTTTTAAGAAAGAAACAACTAATAAAATAATATATAAGGGACATTAAAATACAAGAACAAGACTAAGTATGGATACATTTGTACCAACGTTGATCAATAGGTTTTTTTTGGGGTTTTGGTGTCTAGAACTTGTACAGACGCCCTAGACAATGTTCTACACCATGATACGTTTCCAATAGTGTATACCATGGGTCAATCAAAGTTGTCATGCAAAATTCATGCCTCTTGCAAGTTGACCTACCGTGTTAACCACCATGGTACGAGAAGATTCCACATCAACCCCCGTTACTCATGCATATGGGGATATACACGTGAGGACTTTCAACAAGAATATAGAAGGTCAAAAAGATTATCACATTTGCAGGTATAGGAGGTCAAAACCCTAACCCTAGATTACTATCGGGCTATGTTAAATATCGAGCCACCAAAAGGAGAATGAGTTCCATTCTATGTTATTGTATTTCTTTCAATAGCATAAAAGAACAATGGGGACTGGGAAATTAGAGAGAATAATAGAGGATTTTAATGTTTTCTAGTATCCTAACAGGACACATATCTCAGGTAACTCCATAGAGAGTTTATTTTCCTTTATACTCTCATTATTTTCATACTAGAGAAAAGAGAGCAGAGAAACCTCACATTCTAGCTGATTTTTCTCCTGTAAGGGTTTCCTTGTTGGTATATTTATTTCAATTGTGTATTAATTAAATATCTAAGATGCATGGCTTTAATGTGCCTTCTTGTTGATTATTGTTGTGCATGGCATATATTCCATTTCTTTTATGATGTAGTATGAATCATGATGATTGGATGTGAGTCTTTCATGCTTCTTTATAAATGAAATTTCATCAAAAACTCAAAATCAGTTTTGAAGTGTTTAATTTGAAGTAGCATGGCCAGTTTATGGGTGGTTGGGTATGTTACATGGGGGGTATTGGAACATCAAGCATTGATGGTTCACCATACATATCCTAGGTTCAATCAATCTATATGTCAACCTACACCTAGATATTGTCATTCAAGAGATCAACCAACACACTATACTAGTTGGTTGAATAGTCAACATTCCTATCAGTCAGATAGTTGAACAATAGTCCAAGATAGCTTGGAAGTGAATCGAATACGAGTTGGATGCATAGGAAATTAGGTCGAGCATCCTTTCCAAGTCGACTCAACAACACATATTCAATGGAGTCAACCTTAACAACCGATAAGTACATGTGGACAAGATATTATGGATTATATGGAAGTCGGTTAGATCTTGAGGCTATAAAAAGCACACCCCTTGGATCATTATCATCATGGTGATCAATATCCAATATGCACTGTGATGTTATATTCACAATGTGCTTTGCTTATGTTTTTTAACAGTGTCTGTAGACACCACCTCTGTCTTTGAATTTTTTTAAATTACTCTTCGATTATCTATAGTACTTCCTTTCTTGTTTCATGTCGTGTTTCACCATATTATAAAAAAGAAAGTGCATAATGATGAACGCATAATTGTGGGTTGTGGGACTGCAGGTATGGTGAGTAAAAAATATACAAATGAGTGACTCCCACATCCACATTGGTGAAATAGACTAAGTGTAGGAAAGGTCATTTAAATTGCGAGTTGTTGAAGTGGATGGGTCATTTTGGAGGACGCGGGATTGCAGGTTGCAAGTCTAATTTTTAAACCTATGAAGTAAAGAAATGCATACAGATTCTTAATAAAAATATAAATTAATCAATGGCACATACACATAATACACGAAGATTTACACTAGAAACTCTTAGCCAAGAGAAAACCGTCCTTCCTTTGTGTCGCACCTCTCAACTCTTCATTGTACTAGTTTCACCATTTGAAATAAAATTTATACACAATATTTTAGGTATTAAGTGGCTACCAAAACCCTAATCCTTTAATCTAGGATTAATTCAAAAAATGCTAAAATAGAAAAAAGGCGCCCCAAATTTTTTTTATGGGTGCTTCCCTGGAGCCGAATGCTCTATGTAACCAGAGGGGGACAATCTTGGCTCCCCCTGGGACCCCCTTAGGAAAGTGCTCGATTCACACGACATAAAGGGAATTACTGGGGAGGGATCATCAGACGTAGTCTTCAAATCTGATTCACCCCCTCACACACATGAAAAGAATGAAACACCTACCCAACATGAATACATGAGCATTTGTAGGATAGGGCCGGGTTGGTATCCCACAACGGGACTCCCACATCACATAAAAAAAACTAGGTGTTGAATTCATGAAAAGTGACTAAGTATAGGCTTGCAGGTTCGCAAGTTTCTGAACGTACATACTCGATATTAGCATGATATGAAACTCACATTTTTAAGAAAGAAAAAACTAAGAAAAGAATATATAAGGGACACGAAAATACAAGAACAAGACTAAGTATGGATACATATGTACCAACGTTGATCAATAGGTGTGTTTTGGGGTTTTGGTGTCTGGAACTTGTACACACACCCTAGACAATGTTCTACACCATGATACCTTTCCAATAGTGTATACCATGGGTCAATCAAAGTTGTTATGCAAAATTCATGCCTCTTGCAAGTTGACCTACCGTGTTAACCACCATGGTACGAGAATATGCCACATCAACCCCTGTTACTCATGCATATGGGGATATACATGTGAGGACTTTCAACAAGAATATAGAAGGTCAAAAACCTGATCAGATTTGAAGGTATAGGAGGTCAAAACCCTAACCCTAGATTACTATCGGGCTATGTTAAATATCGAGCCACCAGAAGGAGAATGAGTTCCATTCTATGTTATTGTATTTCTTTCAATAGCATAACAAAACAATGGGGACTGGGAAATTAGAGCACATAATAGAGGAGTTTAATGTTTTCTAGTATTATAACAGGACACATATCTCAGGTAACTCCATAGAGAGTTTGTTTTCCTTTATACTCTCATTATTTTCATACTAGAGAAAGAGAGTAGAGAAACCTCACTTTCTAGCTGATTTTTCTCCTGTAAGGGTTTCCTAGAGAAAATCTTTGTGTTTTTTTGTGGATGGTGTATGATTATATTTTATGGTTATCTATTTTCCACATTTTATCTATTTCATGTATACCCAAAAAACCAGTAACTAAATATTATGGAATCTAAAGGAACTTAATATTCATAGTGCAAATTTCAATTTTATTTATCAAATCTGTTGTGATGAATTGTTCTAGTGGAATATCAATGACAATTTACATATTAGTCAAAGAGGGCTTTCAAAAACCAACCCTTGGGGGAGATCAATCCCTCATGTCGTGGTCAATGAAGGTGTGAAATATAGTTATGGTAACCCACATGTCAAAAAACCTTATTGGTGCAATCACTCTAGTGAAGACATGCACCCTTTATGGGAACTGAAAGAGAGGTTCAAGGTTTGCCTAAAATACTTCCCACCCATAGTCACCTTATGTGATTCCCTAGGAATGGCCACTAAGGACACCACTTCAAAATCGATGACCAAAAAGAGAATTCATGGGTTGGGACTAAATGTATTGGTAGGGAAACTAGGCCCAAACCTTCAAGAAGTGATTCTACCAAGAAGGCCTTTCACTTTCAAAACCCTCATACGCATAGTATTCCAAATAACAACAAAATAAGAGGAGAAGAAATATCACCACATTTTCTCTCCAGTGTGACCTCATATTTGACTCTTGTGTTATAGGATATTTCCTAGAAATCTCTCCTTGCTACTAATGAATTTATCTCTCACTAGTGACTCCTTGTTTCAGTTTTAATGGCCTTGGAGAATTTACTCTCTAATTCTACACCAAGGCCCTAAATCTTTATCTAATGTTTGTTTAATACAAACAAAAAGTCTAGTGAATTTTAGATTAGCATTCATTTTTTAGGCTATTAGTTACTCAAAGGGTGTGAAATGAGACTTCAATGATGTTCGAAGGAACTTTCCAATCCAAAAGAGAGAAAAGAATGAATGGAAATTTATCTTTCTATGAAATGTATATAGAGGAAGGAAGAGGTATTATTATTCTCAAATAGAAATAACTCAAATCCAAATGGGACTATCAATCACTCCAAAAAACAATTTCAAACCCCAAATTTCACAAGCAACACTCGAATGCAACTCTTAAAAAGAGTCCTAAAATGATCCAAAAGGGACGATCATAAAATAAAATTTTCCTTTTTCCCTTCTATACCATGGAAAAAAGAATGAAAAAATCCTTAAAACACTAACTTCTGCAAGGTCTCTTTCCAAAGAATAGGGTCCCTAGGTTTCACAGGAAAAAAAAAAATCATAAAAATCCTTGAAAAGCTCACCTACAAGAGGTGGTTGCACCCTACTAGTGGTGCCAAAAGTGACCAAAATTTTGCATTCTCACCTTGATAGTTATGTATATGGAAACCAATCTCTATTTATACCAAAGAGAGAGAGACTAAGTAGAAAAATTGGGAAAATTGTCCAGACCTAACATATCTAAAATATCTAACCACCTAGACAACGAAGAGGAATACAAGCAAGAAACAAAACACTTCGAGAAATATAAAAGAGCATTGAATGTTTTCCAAATCTAACGAAGAATCAATATATCCTTCCCCAATGGATTTGTTATTTCTTTTATGGAGAAATACCCCTACGGACAGGTGATCACTCCCTCAGATCTTCCCTTTTTGGTTGCATATGGTATACGCATGGGTCGTAAGACCCAAGTGTCAATTTAACTATGAAAAACAAACCCTCAAGACACTGGCCCGTTTGGCATCACATGCTTGCATAGATGAAGTCTCACCAGAGGTATCTATTGGGACTGCAGGAGCCAGGATTCTGCAGTAGTAAGGGAAAGGGAGGCAGATACTAATATAATTATTCCTTCTTCTAGGTTATGTATGTTCTTGATTATTACAGAGATTCTCATAGTCATTCATGAATATTGCACCATAATTAATCCACAGCTAATTTTGGTCTACGGAGAATAACAACATTATTCAGAAACGCGCATAGACAAGTAAAGAAAATAAGACACAATATCCTCTCTAAACTCTTTCTTTATTCATCTTTTGTCGTACTAACTCACTATTACATTCATGACCATTTCATAATCTCTCAACCTTACTTCTCAGTCTCTCTCCCTTCAGACTTTGACTCTCCTATCCTCTAATCTCCCAATCTTGTTACATATTTATACTCAATAATCCCTAGACTATTTATCCCAAAAATAACCCATTACAATGCATGGCATATCCATCTTCAGTTAACTCGTTGTTTTCTTTCTTCTACTTTTTTGCTCTTCATGCAAATTTTTTGTTGTTCTTCTATTTATGGAATTTCATGTTGTCCTCCTTCACACTTTATCCTCTCCCTCACTTGCTTTATTCTTTTGTTCATGTGTTGTCTTCATCTTGAACACTTCCCTTCCTTATGCGCCCTTTCTACCTTCTATATGCTTTCTTCATTATACGTGCTTACTTCCTTCTACGAGCCTACTTTATACTTAGTTTTTTCTCCCAAAATTGCATCCGAAATTGCATGTCCAATAGGCCCCCAACACTCACCTGTGGCTCATTCTGAGCCACTCAGGCATGTTTCTTATTCTTCCATGCTGCAATGAATCGTTGAGAAACAACCTTAGTGACCTATACCTCTGAGACAATTGTGGCCTCTTATGTTGTCATCTCTTCTAGGTCTTGCACAGTCAAGTCTTGGAGTTTGTTCTCTGTTTCGGCCACAACTTGTTTGACATTACCTTTTATAATCTGGAAATTGAAAATAATTATTACTACTTCCTCCTTCATTGGGCATAGTCTCTACTAAAGGAATTTTTGTTGGTCCTGCATTTTCTCCTCTTTGACATATTCATGTCACTGTGCTAAAATAGATTCCATACATTCGACTGGTGGCAATGTCCTCTCCTTCTCTGCTTCCTCATTTTCCTATTCTTGTGCTTCTCTCAATTTAGCCTCTATGACCTTCATCTTTAGGTATCACACGATCTCTTCCCATACCTTCACACTCTCTTTGCAAATGTTTGCACATTCTTCTTCAAATTTATTAATCATGGAAACTACTATTGTTGTCATCCTCATTCTACCTCTTGGAACCTCGAGTGGTGAGCCAGGTCGACTCTGCAGTTAAAATTCTTGAATCTGCATTCTGAAGCCCTTCATGACTTTGCCAATCTTGGACAATTGTTCCTCTATAGTTTCCTCTATGACCAGGGGAATGTCGGGTACTTCCTTAAATAATTTCTAGATGGTTCCCTGGGTCTTCTTAACTATCACTTCTACTTTGTCCTTCTCTTATTGTGTTGTTTTTGGTCCTTTCTTTGTTTCCTCTTTAGGCTTGACAAATTCCCCCATTCCGCCTTCAATATCCTTCTTTTTTTGAATGGTTGTATTGTATTGTGCATGTGCTTGGATGATTTTGTCCCTCATTCTGGCCAAGTCACGGTGCATGACGTCTCCTCTATGCTTCATTTCCTACAACAACTCTACTTGTAAGTCATGTTATCCCCTATCCTAGGGATAACTAAGGAGATTATGTCTTGAGGCCCACGAGTCCTCGACATGGAGTACCGAGAGCCATATGACTTGGGCTTAGCCCTCGAGGGCCCACATTTTCTTCAGTGCCTCCTATCTATCAGTAGCAAAAACATTCATCCCATCGGCCTGGTTCTGAAGTAGCAATGGGTCTTTCTGCATGAGGTAATGAGTCTGAGTATCATGGTATGTGTCACTTTGATTCTCAAAACATTTGAATGTGTGCATTGAATTCTCTTTTGTTTCATGATGTTTTCCTAGAAATTATGCTCTTTAACTCATCCATACCTTGGGGGGATGACAAAGTTCCCTAGTAAGTTGGTTCCCTTAGGGATGAGTTTTCATTGGGTGGGTATATGAAATATCATCGTCCATTCCTTCCATACTTACCACTTTCCATGATTATCCCTCTCAACTTTCCACTACATTGGTTCGAGAATTGGGTTTTCTAAGCTAGTAAGGGTTGTACCTTGCCTTGCGGGAAGAAGGGGCTAAAGGACCAAAGGATAAAAGTAGCTAGAAAAATTTTAAATCCAAGATGAAACCTTGACATGCTTCACCTAGGGATTCTCGAGAAAGAAATAAAAGACTTCTCAATAAGAAAAGGGGACCTGCAAAATAAAATAAAAACTCAAGACCTAGTTGGTGGATAGGAGGTCTCATCATGAGCTGAAATATTAGGTTCATGGGCATGTAGTTGTATGGAACTTCCATCCATATGGTCACCAAACCAGGGTAGTGTCTCTTGGTGGCATAACCAAGAGAAAGTGGGTCTCATAACGATCCAACCTTCTCATTTCCGTGAAATTCTTGTGGGTAACACTGTCACCACTGGTCACCACACCAGGAGAGTGTCCTCCAGCTATCATCTTGAAAAGAAAAATAAATAAGAAAAATATTAAAAGGCATTGAAAGGGCTAGGAAAAAATGGCATCCATGACAAGGTGCAACTCACCCTTTACAGAGGAACCCAAGGGTAAGACCTACATTTCCTTGTTATCACTGCACCCCTTTCCCAAACATTCCCTACACCATCTCATGAATTCACATGACCTTGATTGGTATTCACCTAGGAAACACCCCACACCTAAGGAGGATCATCCCAATAGGAAATCTTGAGAACCTCTCCAAACCTGGCTTGTTAAAATGCATAATGTCTTTGAGCATTTGTTTCGGTAAAGGGGGGTTTGATGCACATGTTTGGGTAACTTCATTATTAAATGTCATTGACATTGCTATGATCCCTGTGAATTATAATCCCATGGAGGGAGTACTTGTTTTTTCTACAGGACCATGCCTGACGGACAAGTACATATGCGGAGATGATTAGTTCGAACGTCCATGGGGCTGAAATCCCACCAAATGGATGTTGTGACCCCATCTAGGAGCAGAGGGATACCATGGGATTGCACCGGAGAAAAAGGAGGAAGTCCCACCATAGAAAATTTGGTAGACCTATACCTAGGGGGGTCTTTCCCTTCCACCATGACGTTGGCCCTTGAAATCCCCTGACGTCATCGTATTGAGCCTCAACATCATATAGTTAGGAGTTTGGCATGAGGACGGCTTGGTTGGCACGTGTGGAATCTTCGAAGGCCTTTGGAGGCCTAACATTTCACATTTGAGGCCTATTGTTGCATTAAGGGGCCTAACTCCACCCTAAGAGGGGAATGATGTCATCCCTAAAGACAAATTAGGGTTTTAAATTGTTAATTTTACGTAAAATCAGATTTTTGATGTAAACTGGCCAATTCGACCTTTTTGGACCTAAAATGTAATTAAAGGTCATTTCTATTGTATAAATAGAGACTTAAAAATCTCATTTTTTCATCATATTTCACTCAAACAAGTGTGAGGTCTGAAATTCAGCCTCTTTTAAGGGTTCTTGGCTGAAATTAAGTGGTGCACAACTCTTGAGGAGGCTATTTTTGGTGTATTTTTGAATTTTCATGGTGGAAAATGTTCAACTAGGGTTTGTGGCTAGATTATTCTTGATGAAGTAAGTATAAATCTACAATACTTCTTTATTTTGAATGGTTATGGTGCATTTACTTGTTCATTTCTAATATTATGAAATTGCTAGTGTGAAACCCTAGGAGAAAAGCACATGTTATTGACCTTTTCTTTATAACTCTTCACCTACTTGATTTTCCTAGAGAACACCTCCCTTTAAGGATATACTAGAGCCCTACCTTTGTAGCACTCTAGTATCATTTCTTCATTAATCTTCATACATTTATTTCAAGTTTTATCTAAAGAAGAAGGAAATTGCTAGGGCCTAGGGTTACCTAGTTTCTAGCATCATTTCCTTCTAGGGTTTAAAATATTGAGGCCTTAGGTTACTAACACCTCAATCATCTTCCATTTGCTTTAGCTCATCTATTATCATTTTTTGTTTCCCTCTAAGAATTTCCACTTCAACTTTGACTCCATTTATCCTAAAAAGCACTAGTTCATACCTTGCAAGTGATCAATTGATTAAAACAACCTTTTAAACCATCTACCTCAACACGTTTACTAACTATTTCTAACTTTAGATTAGACTAAATTGCTAAATAATTTGTTTTTGTTGCAAAATATTTCTACAGTCATCTATAACAACAAAAAATTCATCTTATAAGAAATATTTAAAGATTATTATACATTACTATCATTGCTTCTGACAATTACTATCATTTTGTCAAGTTTATGTTATCATTTCTTGTAATTTTTTAAGCTTTATTGAGGCATAATTGTGAAGCTATTGATAAATACATATTGATATTATAAATACTTCTATTGATTCAACTTTTATATCAGCTTGTTCATTTTATCAAAATTATATGGTTTTACGAAGAACTAACATCATATGGTTCTTGCAGATAACATCTTTTCTTGTTGTCTTGTTCTGGGAAGGTACACTTAAAATTACTTTGCTTCATCTGATTAAAACCTTTGGAAATTTTGATCAGAGTGACTTGTGAGAGGGGTGGTACTTTCTTGATACTTTTTCCTTAGCCTTCTCAAACCTCCAGGTCACTGGGGACGTCTCCCCTGGGGTACCACTCCGAAATAAAAAGAGGTGTCTTATTAAGGTGACAGTGATAGGACATCCTCCTTGTTACGCCAATTTAGTGATCACTTGCCTTTGTCTTTGGGAAAGTACAAATTGCACGATATCAAGTCCTGGACTCTTTGGATGGGTATTCGAGA
>SNQJ01S0036401.1:28917-63803 GCA_010110895.2 Picea sitchensis
CTACAATGAACTTGTCGATAACTCTAGCGTGGCTTCCTCAATCTGAATGATTTTTTTCTCCTCTGAGAGTTGTGTTAGGGTCGTCTGTGTGTTTTCCTCTTCTGTCCTTGGTCCTGTGGATGGGTCATCCCCCGACTTGGGGTATTTCACAATCCATGTTGTTTCTAGGATCTATTGAAGTATTCCCAACTGATCCTGAACCTTCTTCTGTTGGTCCTCGTGCTTCTTGGAATCTTCCTCCCAACATTCCTCTATGGAATACCTGATTTGTTATCCAATCTGATCCATATCATCATCGCTTAAAATGTAAAAAGGGGTATGTCATTGCGCTTTATATTTCTTTCATGCTCCACCTATCTATTATATCCCCTTATCCTTTCCTTTGATCCTTTCGTCATTTGTATGGTCTTTTTCCTTCTCTCTTTTATCTTGGTCTTCATCCTCTTGTGATAACCCTAGCTTGTCAGTTGGACTCTTCGATTCATCCTCCTATTCATAGATGATTGAGTGCACATGTTCAACTTTCAACAGGTAATTAGTTGGAAACTCCTGTCACAGTGTCAACCTGTCTGCTTCTTTATTCGGAAGGCTTTCTCCTGGTATCAAGTCAATGTGATGGTTGATACTTCTAATAGGTGGCAATGAGCTTGGAAACTAATTCACTACTATGTCAGCAAACTTCTCTCAGAGTTCCTGAATCTCCTCAAGAAAATCTTCCATTGAAATACTTGTAAGAATAACTTCTAGCATCCTCACTACAACAAACTGCATCTCTTGTTCCTTCTTAACTTCATTTAGGAGTTCCCTCCCACTCATGAGAAGTATGCTCATGTTGGCTTCATCCTTCACTTTCCTCTCTTCATTTGGCAACAACATGTGTTTCCTACCATTCTTCTCCAAAGTATAGGTATTTATTCTCCCATCATGGATGAAATTTCTATCATACTTCCATGGTCTTCCTAACAAAACGTGACATACATCCATGCGAATCACATCATACAGGGTTTAATCTCTATATCCACCTATTTTAAATTCAACAAGGCATTTTTTAGTTATTGTTACCTGATCACCTTTCTGCAACCATGAGACTTTGTATGACTTTGGATGTACAGTTGTCTCCAAATCCAATTTCTCCACCATCTCTATGGATACTAAGTTGTCAGTGCTCCCACTATCGATTATTACCTTGCAAAATCTATATTTAGTCTTACAAGTTGTTCTGAACAAACTATTCCTCTGCACTGGATTTTCAATCTCTGCCTCTTGCTTCAAAAGAAACTTCTTCATCATCAAGTATTTCCCATCCTCTGCACCTTCTGCCTCAACATTTCGCTTTTGTCCTTACGAAATGTAAGCTTCGCCTCCTACTTTATTTCTCTCGGGGAATTCCCAAGACATGTTCCTTGTTTTTTCACAGGCATAACATCTTACTTCTCCTACTTTGCCTCTTCCTCTTCCTCTAGGAAAAGAGTTTCTACCACCCCTATGCCTTCCTCGGGAACTTCCTCCTCTCTCAGAGTGACTATGTGGCTTCTCCGTCTCACCTTTGGGATTTTGTGTCTTGTCATGGGAAACTCCTTTGCCTCTATTTCAGCTTCTACCTTTGTTTTGTTGACTCTGCTTCCTGGCCAACTTCTCTTCTACTTTTATTGCAATTTGATACGCATCCTCTATTTTTATAACTGTCTCCATGTTAATTTTGTCTTAGATTTCATATCTTAGGCCATTGATGTACCTGGAAACCTTTTACTCATCTCTCTCTCTTTATTCAACCTTGATGTTCATTCTGTATAAATCCTCCATGTATTCCTTCACAGTCATTGCCTTTTGTCTCAGGTACTGCAATCTCCTGAATAGGTTTATCTGGTAATCTTTGGGTATGAATTTAGCCCTTATCTTGGCCACCATTCTATCCCAACTCCTAATATTGTTTTTTCCTTTGCTCCTCCTATCAGCCTGCAGTTCATCCCACCACAGTGTTGCATGTCCTTTCAACCTGGTGATAGCATGTTTCACCTTCTTCTCCTCATCGACATCTTCACAGTCAAAATACATGTCCATTTATAGTATCCAATCAAGCAATTCTCCAGTGTCTAAATTACCTTCATACATTGGGACGTCGATCTTCTCTCTAGCTCCCAACTTGACAACCACTTCCAACAAGCGTTCTTCTGCAACATCCTCCGCTATGACTTATTCAACTTCTACTTCCTCATTCTCTGCATTGCTGACGTCTCCAACATCAGGTGCTCTCCTTTGTGTTTTTTCCATGGCATCTAACCTTTCTTTGAGTTCTCTCATATCCCTTTCCATAGCTCTATTTTCTACAGGCGACTCTGCACATCTTCTAGGTGGCATTGTGATGAATTATTTGATACCACTCGATGATATCAGTCTATTTCTCTGTCTCTTCTTTCTGCATAAATCAATTATTTGCTCTCTCTAATACCACTCTAGTGCAGACCCGCTTCTCCCCTAAGGGATTCTTGACCTCCCAGTCAAGGACCGTTCAATATACCGATTCATATCGACTCTTTGGTTCCCTACGGGTACCCAAAGCCACTATACATAGGCCCCTTTCCTCCTAAGTGACCATGAGCTATGACCGTCGATCAACCTCTTCACAATTTTGGGATTCAGGGATATCCTGATCTTTGGCTTTATCTCTTTTCGAGGAGCTCTCCTCCGAATTTTTGGATCTCTATCGTGTGTATCCTTGGATTCTGATGTCCCAAAAATGTTTCAGGTTTCGCAACTTTGCGAAACTCCTTTTCTCCTTGCACACACACCTTCGGACTTTCGACTCCCAGATTTCCTGATCCCTTGCCACACGTCCTCTATGCGTCTAACGGTTGAGATTAATTCGCGAATTCGCGACTCTGCTCTTAAAACACCTCCAAACATTTTGAACCATAAAGTGTCGAAATGCTTTATGGCCAACCTCCACATAATCTTCCCATATCTGACGGTTTGGAGCAATCTCATCTCTCTCCAGAACAAATATGGTCCATGGATTTTGGGAAACCTTAAAGGGTTCTTCCCTTTGAAGATTTCTCGTCACTCTCCCTCTTTAGCTTATATTGCCTCTAATTTATTTGTTCCTTCGAATGCCCTCTTTGACACTTAGTCTAATATTCAGCCTGTGCACGCCTTGCAACGGGTTCTCCTCAACAAATCAATTTCTCTATGACTAAATTCACACTACTCCTCCTGATCTTACGAGTCTGAGACTCTGTCATGCACTCCTTGCAGAAAAACTTCCTTTAATATTGACCATTGAAGGATAACCTTGCACTCCTTTCAACAGTTCCTTCGCACTCGATTGTTCCTCTTGAAGAATATGACTCTGAGCGTAATTCCTCCTACATGCCAACTTCAACTATCCCAGTTGAACCTATGAGTCAAAATAGACTTACTCATGCACTCCTTGCGGATGCATATGCACTCTTTGCATATATGAGTTTCATGTTACCTCTTCGGATCTTCAAGTTAAAATAGACTTGGTCAAGCACACCTTGCGGACGCTATGCACACCTTACACATGCTCAAAGAAGAGAAACAATTGAAACTAATTCAATCTTCACAACGACTCATACATTCAACCATGTAAATGCATTCATAAACCAAAAGAACAATAAACAACAGAGAATTTCAAATAATCATAAAGTATACCATTCATTCATCTATATAGACACAACAACACCATACATTTCTGTCAATACTCCTCTCTTATATTAATTCAACAGTCACATACATGGATTCAACAACTCATCAACTATCATCTATCAACAACCTCTTCTGGGAAACAACGCAAAGCTTTATACAAGAGGGGATCTTTGAGCCTTTCCCTCCAACAACTCTAGGCTATCCTATCGAAGTAAAAGTTTTCAACTACTTAATATTTATTACAATAAATACTCGGGTCATACAGATAAGAGAAAAATCTCTAGATCTATACTGTGACCCTTCACATTAAAGAAAAATACATTCCCTCATCGATCTTATGCGATGTCTCAGCCTCCAAGCATTAAATATGCTCATAAATCAAAATATTTTCCAAATATTACATTAATATGACAACTTTAGAATTTAAAAAATTTCAAAATACGCGTTAGTGTGCCTAGCTGTCCTCCACACGCACTTTGCTGGCAATGCTCCTGCATCACTTCTTCCATGAATGTGCATAATTTATTTCATGTCACTTTTCTAAAAAAGTATATGCATGATCCTAACCATGTTATTGATTGGAATTTGATCTAGGTGGAGCCAGAAGGAGACTTTCAATTCCAGTTAGTGCGCATATCGGAAAGAAAAGTCAAAATGCTCTAGAATCGAGTCATAGAACTGGTAAAAGTTTAGTGGACATGTTATAGTTCTGAATATGCTACTTGAGAGCATGAATATTTCATGCGGAAAGAGTACCTACGAATTTTTGAATACATTTTGAAATTTTGATTTATGTTTTTCATATGCATTGAGGACAGTGCCAAAATAAGGGGGACGGGAATGTCATACCCCATTTTTTATTTCCCATATTAAATTTTGTATTTTTTTAATGTATGAAAGGCCAGAGTGCCCAAACAATTAAAACAGGCCAAAGTGCCTAGGAAATGTAATTTTTTTTATCATTATTAATAATAAAATGCATTGTTGGCAGCTAGATGGACAAGGACAAGATTTATAGGGGATATGATTCCACAAGAGAGGGGGATTCAGGGGATAAGTCTTTTATTATTGTTTATTTACCCATAATTTATTTAATTAACGAAAGTGGTTACACGAGTTTCTTGGAGGAAGGCCATGTGGTACTTGATTTCCAAGTAAACATATAAATCCATGTTGTGGTTTGTTTGGGGGTTCTTCCCATTCACTTGTATACTCATTCATTCATTGTTTCTCATTTATATTTCCTCACTCACTCTTGTTCTTGAATTGGGACATGGTGGGGGGATAATTGTTGAGGAAGAATTCGTTGCTTGTTGGCTATAGTAATGACTAGTGTATTCCATCCATGAATTTTTGTGTGCATTCCTGATATGCATTGGCATGTACCAAATTTTATTGACATCTGTGATTCCTAAGATTCCCAACATGGATATTCTTGACCAGATGCACCGGAGCCCTAGAAAGAGTTGGAAAACTTGAGGAATTATGTGGTAGATAAAGGGGTACATTCTCTTGGGTTGTGTAGGCAGGAGAGAATAGAGTTGGTGTACCTTGGATTATTGTGTATTGAGAAAATTGTGAGAGCTTGAGTGTTGACTAGTTTGGGATACTAAGTGACACCTTGGAACTGTCCTTATGGATTCATAGGACTATCTTGAGGGTCAAATTTTTGTTGAGACTTGGAACAATAGTGTCTATGGTTGGGTGGAACATCCTTGGTCTGTATCCAGTTAGTGAATGGTTTGATTAAGATAAGTTCTCTCTTTCATGGTTTCCTTGTTGGTATATTTATTTCGATTGTGTATAAATTAAATATCTAAGATACATGCCTTTAATGTGCCTTCTTGTTGATTATTGTTGTGCATGGCATATATTCCATTTATTTTATGATGTAGTATGAGTCATCATGATTGCATGTGAGTCTTTCATGCTTCTTTATTAATGAAATTTCATCAAAATTTCAAAATCAGTTTTGAAGTGTTTAATTTGAAGTAGCATGGTGAGTTTATGGGTGGTTGGGTATGTTACATGGGGGGTATTGGAACATCAAGCATTGATGGTTCACCATACATATCCTAGGTTCAATCAATCTAGATGTCAACCTACACCTGGATATTGTCATTCAAGAGATCAACCAACACACTATACTAGTTGGTTGAATAGTCAACATTCCTATTAGTCGGATAGTTGCCCAATAGTCCAAGATAGCTCGGAAATGAATCGACTATGAGTTGGATGCATAAGTAGTTGTGTCCAGCATCCTTTCCAATTCGACTCAACAACACAGACTCAGTGGAGTCAACCTTAACAACCGATAAGTACATGTGGACAAGATATTATGGATTATATGGAAGTCAGTTAGATCTTGAGGCTATAAAAAGCACACCCCTTGGGTCATTATCATCATAGTGATGAATATCCAATATGCATTGTGATGTTCTGATCACAATGTGCTTTGCTTAAGTTTTTTAACAGTGTCTGTAGACACCACCTCTGTCTTTGAAATTTTTTAAATTACTCTTCGATTATCTGTAGTACTTCCTTTCTTGTTTCATGTCATGTTTCACCATATTATAAAAAATAAAGTGCAATATGATGAATGCATAATTGTGGGTTTTGGGACTGCAGGTATGGTGAGTAAAAAATATACAAATGAGTGACTCCCACATCCACATTGGTGAAATAGACTAAGTGTAGGAAAGGTCATTTTTGCGGGTTGTTGAAGTGGATGGGTCATTTTGGAGGACGCAAGATTGCAGGTTGCAAGTCTAATTTTTAAACCTGTGAAGTAAAGCAATGCATACAGATTCTTAATAAAAACATAAATTAATCAATGGCACATACACATAATACACAGAGATTTACACTAGAAAGCCTTAGCCAAGAGAAAATCATCCTTCCTTTGTGTCACACCTCTCAACTCTTCACTGTACTAGTTTCACCATTTGAAATAAAATTTATACACAATATTTTAGGTATTAAGTGGCTACCAAAACCCTAATCCCTTAATCTAGGATTAATTCAAAAAATACTAAAATAGAAAAAATATGCCCCAATTTTTTTTTATGGGTGTTTCTCTGGAGCCGAATTCTCTGTGTAACCAGAGGGGGAAAATCTTGGCTCCCCCTAGGAGCCCTTTAGGAAAGCGCCTGATTCACATGACATAAAGGGATTTACTGGGCAGGGATCATCAAACACAGTCTTCAAATCTGATGCACCCCCTCACATGCATGCAAAGATTGAAACACCTACCCAACATGAATACATGAGCATTTGTAGGATAGGGATGGGTTGGTATCCTACAATGGGACTCCCACAACACATAAAAAAACTAAGTGTTGAATTCATGAAAAGTGACTAAGTATAGGCTTGCATGTTTGCAAGTTTGTGACCCTACATACTCGATATTAGCATGATATGAAACTCACATTTCAAAGAAAGAAAAAACTAACAAAAGAATATATTAGGGACATGAAAATACAAGAACAAGAGTAAGTATGGATACATATGTACCAATGTTGATCAATGAATGTAGATCAATAGGTGTGTTTTGGGGTTTTGGTGTCTGGAACTTGTACACACACCCTAGACAATGTTCTACACCATTATACGTTTCCAATAGTGTATACCATGGGTCAATCAGAGTTGTTATGAAAAAGTCATGTCTCTTGCAAGTTGACCTACCTTGTTAACCACCATGGTATGAGAAGATGCCACATCAACCCCCATTACTCATGCATATGGGGATATACATGTGAGGACTTTCAACAAGAATATAGAAGGTCCAAAACCTTATCACATTTGAAGGTTGAGGAGGTCAAAACCCTAACCCTAGATGACTATTGGGCTATGTTAAATATCGAGCCACCTGTAGGAGAATGAGTTCCATTCTATGTTATTGTATTTCTTTCAATAGCATAGCAGAACAATGGGGACTAGTAAATTAGATCGAATAATAGAAGAGGTTAATGTTTTCTAGTATCCTAATAGGACAAATATCTCAGGTAACTCCATAGAGAGTTCTTTTTCCTTTATACTTGCATTATTTTCATACTAGAGAAAAGAGAGCAGAGAAACCTCACTTTCTAGCTGAGTTTTCTCCTGTAAGGGTTTCCTAGAGAGAATATTTGTGTCTTTTTGTGGATGGTGTGTGATTATATTTTATTTTTATCTATTTTACACATTTTATCTATTTCATGTATACCCAGAAAACCAGTAAGTAAATATTGTGGAATCTAAAGGAACTTAATATTCATAATGCAAATTTCAATTTTATTTATCAAATCTATTGTGACAAATTGTTCTAGTGGAATATCAATGACAGTTTATATATTAGTCGAAGAGGCCTTTCAAAAACTAACCCTTGGGGGAGATCAATCCCTCAAGTCCTCGTCAATGAAGGTGTGATATATAGTTATAGTAACCCACATGTCAAAAACCCTTGTTGGTGCAATCACTCCCGTGAAGACATGCACCTTTTATGGGAACTGAAAGAGAGGTTCAAGGTCTGCCTAAAATACTTCCCACCCATAGTCACCTTATGTGATTCCCTAGAAATGGCTACTAAGGACACCACTTCAAAATCGATGACCAAGAAGAGAATTCATGGGTTGGGACTAAATGTATTGGTAGGGAAACTAGGCCCAAACCTTCAAGAAGTGATTCTACCAAGACGGGCTTTCACTTTCAAAACCCCCATACGCATAGTATTCCAAATAACAACAAAATAGGAAGAGAAGAAATATCACCACACTTTCTCTCCAGTGTGACCTCATCTTTGACTCTTGTGTTATAGGATATTTCCTAGAAAGCCCTCCTTCCTACTATTGAATTTATCTCTCACTAATGACTCCTTGTTTCAGTTTTAATGGCCTTGGAGAATTTACTCTCTAATTCTACACCAAGGCCCTAAATCTTGTTCTAATGTTTGTTTTCTACAAACAAAAAGTCTAGTGAATTTTAGATTAGCATTCATTTTTTAGGCTATTAATTACTCAAAGGGTGTGAAATGAGACTTCAATGATGTTCGAAGGAACTTTCCAATCCAAAAGAGAGAAAAGAATGAATGGAAATTTATCTTTCTATGAAATGTATATAGAGGAAGGAAGAGGTATTATTATTCTCAAATAGAAATAACTCAAATCCAAATGGGACTATCAACCACTCCAAAAGACAATTTCAAACCCCAAATTTCACAACCAACACTCCAATGCAACTCTTAAAAAGAGAAATAAAATGATCCAAAAGGGACGATCATAAAATGAAATTTTCCTTTTTCCCTTCTATACCATGGAAAAAAGAATGAAATTTTCCTTAAAACACTAACTTCTGAAAGGTCTCTTTTCAAAAAATAGGGTCCCTAGGTTTCACAGGAAAACAAAATTCATAAAAATCCTTGAAAAGTTCACCTACAAGAGGTGGTCACACCCTACTAGTGGTGCCAAAAGAGACCAAAAAGTTACATTCTCACCTTGATAGTTATGTAGACGGAAACCAATCTCTATTTATACCAAAGAGAGGGAGAGACTAAGTAGAAAAATTGGGAAAATTTTCCAGAGATAACATATCTAAAATATCTAACCACCTAGACAATGAAGAGGAATACAAGCAAGAAACAAAACACTTCGAGAAATATAAAAGAGCATTGAATGTTTTCCAAATCTAACGAAGAATCAGTATATCCTTCCCCAATGGATTCATTATTTATTTTATGGAGAAATACCCCTATGGACAGGTGATCACTCCCTCAGATATTCCCTTTTTGGTTACATATGGTCTACGCATGGGTCGTAAGACCCAAGTGTCATTTTAACTATGAACAAAAAACCCTCAAGACACCGGCCCATTTGGCATCACATGCTTGCATAGATGAAGTCTCACCAGAGGTATCTATTGGGACTGCAGGAACTAGGTTTCTGTAGTAGTAAGGGAAAGGGAGGCAGATACTCGTATAATTATTCCTTCTTTTAGCTTATGCATGTTCTTGATTATTACAAAGATTCTCATAGTCATTCATGAATATCGCACCATAATTAATCCATAGCTAATTTTGGTCTACGAAGAATAACAACATTATTCAGAAACATGCATAGACAAGTAAATAACACAAGACATAATATCCTCTCTAAACTCTTTCTTTATTCATCTTTTGTCTTACTAACTCACTATTACATTCATGACCTTTTCATAATCTCTCAACCTTACTTCTCAGTCTCTCTCCCTTCAGAATTTGACTCTCCTCTACTCTAATCTCCCAATCCTGTTACATATTTATACCCAATAATCCCTAGACTATTTATCCCAAAAATAACCCATTACAATGCATGGGATATCCAGCTTCAGTTAACTCGTTGTTTTCTTTCTTCTACTTTTCACTCTTCATGCAAATTTTTTGATGTTCTTCTATTTATGGAATGTCGTGTTGTCCTCCTTCATGCTTTATCCTCTCCCTCACTTTCTTTATTCTTTTGTCCATGTGTTGCCTTCCTCCTGAACGCTTCCCTTCCTTATGCACCCTTTCTACCTTCTATGCGCTTTCTTTATTCTACGTGCTTACTTCCATCTATGCGCTTACTTTATACTTAGTTTTTTCTCTCAAAATTGCTTCTGAAATTGCATGTCCAATAGGCCCACAACACTCACCTGTGGCTCGTCCTAAGCCACTCAGGCTTGTTTCTTAATCTTCCATGCTGCAATGAATCGTTGAGCGACAACCTTAGTGACCTATACCTCTGAGACAATTGTGGATTATTTTGTTGTGATCTCTTCTAGGTCCTGCACAGACAAGTCTTGGAGTTTGTTCTCTGTTTCAGCCGCAACTTGTTTGAAATTACCTTTTATAATCTGCAAATTGCCAATAATTATTACTACTTCCTCCTTCATTGCGCCTAGTCATTACTAAAGTAATTTTTGTTGGTCATGAATTTTCTCCACTTTGACATATTCATGTCACTGTGCTAAAATAGATTCCATACATTTGACTGGTGGAAATGTCCTCTCCTTCTTTGCTTCCTCATTTTCCTATTCTTGTGCTTCTCGCTGTTTACCCTCTACGACCTTCATATTTAGGTCTCGTATGAGCTCTTCCCATACCTTCGCACTCTCTTTGCAAATGTTTGTGCATTCTTCTTCAAATTTATTAATCATGGCAACTACTATTGTTGTCATCATCATTCTACCTCTGGGAACCTCGGGTGGCGAGCCGGGTCGACTCTGCAGTTAAAATTATTGAATCTGCATTCTGAAGCCCTTCATGACTTTGCCAATCTTGGACAATTGTTCCTCTATAGTTTCCTCTATGACCAGGGGAACCTCGAGTACTTCCTTACATAATTTCTAGATGGTTTCTTGGGTCTTCTACACTATCACTTATACTTTGTCCTTCTCTTGTTGTGTTTTTTGGTCCTTTCTTTGTTTCCTCTTTAGTCTTCGCAAATTCCCCCATTTGGCCTTCAATCTCCTTCTTTTTTTGAATGGTTGTATCCTACTATGCATGTACTTGGATGCGTTTGTCCCTCATTCTGTCCAAGTCACGGTGCATGACGTATCCTCTATGCTTCATTTCCTACAACAACTCTACTAGTAAATCCTTTTATCCCCTATCCTAGGGATAACTAAGGAGATTATGTATCGAGGCCCACAGATCCTAGACATGGAGTACTGAGAGCCATATGACTTGGGCTTGGCCCTGGAGGGCCCACATTTTCTTCAGCACCTCTTATCTATCAACAGCAAAAACATTCATCCCATCGGCCTGGTTCTGAAGTAGCAGTGGGTCTTGCCCCTTGAGGTAATGAGTTCGAGTATCATGGTATGTGTCACTCTGATTCTCAAAACATTTGAATATGTGAAATGAATTCTCTTTTGTTTCATGACGTTTTCCTATAAATTATGCTCTTTAACTCATCCATACCTGGGGGGGATGACACAGTTCCCTAGTAAGTTGGTTCCCTTAGGGATGAGTTTTCATTGGGTGGGCATATGAAATATCATCATCCATTCCTTCCATAATTACCTCTTTCCATGATTATTCCTCTCATATTTCCACTACATTGGTTCGAGAATTGGGTTTTCTAAACTAGTAAGGTTTGTAGCTTGCCTTGTGGGAAGAAGGGGCTAAAGGTCCAGAGGGTAAAAGTAGCTAGAAAAATTTAAAATCCAAGATTAAACCTTGATATGCATCACCTAGAGATTCTTGAGAAAGAAATAAAAGACTTCTCAATAAGAAAAGGGGACCCGCAAAATAAAATAAAAACTCAAGAGCTAGTTGGTGGATAGGAGGTCTGATCATGAGCCGAAATATTAGGTTCATGGGCATGTAGTTGTATGACACTTCCATCCATATGGTCACCAAACCAGGGTAGTGTCTGTTGGTGGTATAACCAAGAGAAAGTGGGTCTCATCACGATCCAACCTTCTCATTTCCGTGAAATTCTTGTGGGTAACGTTGTCACCACTGGTCACCACACCAGGAGAGTGTCCTCCAAATATTCTCTTGAAAATAAAAATAAATAAGACAAATATTAAAAGGCATTGAATGGGATAGGAAAACATGGCATCCATGACAAGGTGCAACTCACTCTCTACAGAGGAACACACAGGTAAGACCTACATTTCCTTGTTCTCACTACACCCCTTGCCCAAACATTCCCTACACTATCTCATGCATTTACATGACCTTGATTGGTCTTCACCTAGGAAACACCCCACACCTAAGGAGGATCATCCCAATAGGACATCCTGAGAGCCTATCCAAGCCTGGCTTGTTGAAATGCATAACATCTTTGAGCATTTGTTTTGGTAAAGGGGGGTTTGATGCACATGTTTGGTTAACTTGATTATTAAATGTGATTGACATTGCTATGATCCCTATGAATTATAATCCCATGGAGGGCGTACTTTGTTTTTCTATAGGACCATGCCTGACGGACAAGTACATATGGGGAGATGATTAGTTCGAACCTCCATGGGGTTGAAATCCCACCAAATGGTTGTTGTGACCCCATCCATGAGCAGAGGGATACCATGGGATTGCACTAGAGGAAACGGAGGAAGCTCCTCCATATACACTATGGTAGGCCTATACCTAAGAGGGTATTTCCCTTCCACCATGACGTTGTCCGTTGAAATCCCCTGACGTCATCATATTGAGCCTTGACATCATATAGTTAGGATTTTGGCATGAGGATGGCTTGGTTGGCATGTGTGGAATCTTCAGAGGCCTTTGGAGGCCTAACGTTTCACGTTTGAGGACTATTGTTTCATTAAGGGGCCTAATGTCACCCTAAGAGGGGAATGATGTCATCCCTAAAGACAAATTAGGGTTTTAAATTGTTAATTTTATGTAAAATCGGATTTTTGATGTAAACTAGCCAAGTCATCCTTTTTTGACCTAAAATGTAATTAAAGGTCATTGATATTGTATAAATAGAGAGTTAAAACTCTCATTTTTTCTTCATCTTTCACTCAAACAAGTGTGAGGTCTGAAATTCATCCTTTTTTAAGGGTTATTGGCTGAAATTAAGTGGTGTGCAGCTCTTGAGGAGGTTATTTTTGGTGTATTTTTTCATTTTCATGGTGGAAAGTCTTCAACTAGGGTTTGTGGCTAGATTATTCTTGACGAAGTAAGTATAAATATACAATACTTCTTTATTTTGAATGGTTATGGTGCATTTACTTGTTCATTTCTAAGATTATGAAATTGTTAGTGTGAAACCCTAGTAGAAAAGCACATGTTATTGACCTTTACTTTATAACTCTTCACCTACTTGATTTTCCTAGATAACACCTCCATTGAAGGATATACTAGAGCCCTACCTTTGTATCACTCTAGTATCATTGCTTCATTAAGCTTCATACATTTATTTCAAGTTTCATCTAAAGAAGAAGGAAATCTCTAGGGCCTAGGTGATGCAGGAGCATCTCTCCACGTCAGCCAGCCAACCAACCAGCCACGTCAGTGTGTGCATTCAAGGCTGAAGAGAGGTGCAACCCTCATTTTCAAATTCAAATATGAATGTAATTAAATGTTTTAGGCTGTTGAGCCATGAGGCTGTGCTTTTCACAAGCATTAGAGTAGGTAGGCCTTTAATGTTTGTAAGGTTGAGATCTAGATCCGATTCTGGACTAGACAACCCATTCAATGTAATTGAATAGGGTAGGTAGATTGGAGGGAAGAGTTCGAAGAGCCCCTCATGTAAAAGATCAATTTCGATCTCATTTTGGGATAGTTAGAGGTGGTAACAGAAGAGAAGGAGATGAGACTTCGATATAGTTTGTGCTCAGGAACACGTTGTAAAAACATGCATTTGCCATTTAATACAAACAACAGTTTTTCCTGCATATTTCCTGTGTTGAATGAATGTCTATGTGTGTTCAATTTATGCTGTAAATGTATGCTAGACATTTGCAAGGAGTTGTTTTGATTTCAGGCTTGAGAGGTTCTTTGTGGTTTCATGCCAGGAGGGTGTTTGACAGAGTACTGCGGTTTCTGTATACCAGTGCATAGATGCACTTCTTAACTCTGCAGAGTCAGACAAAGACGTGCCAGGAGGGAACAGTAGCTAAAATCAACAATTCAGAGGAATACCTTTGAGGTTGTTGAACACCTCAGGAGGCAAGGATGTGGAGAACATAGTTGCAGATAGAATCTCTGAGGAATTCTGTAAAAGCTCTTCCAGGTGGGAATTGAGCAGGAGTAAAGGAGTGCACAGAGGAACTCTATTGAGAGTTCAGAAGAAAACAGAATCTCTGAGGAGTTATGTAAAGCTCTGCCAGGTGGGCATTGAGCTAGTGCAAGGAGTGCACAGAAGAAGAACTCTGTTGTGAGTTCATTAGAAGAAAGAATCATCTGAGGATTCTTGATACTTTGCCAGGAGGGCATTGAGTAAGTGCTAGAGTGCACAGAAGGAACTCTTTGAGTTCAGAGATTGAAGAAGAGTCCATAGAAGGATCTTCGCAAGGTTGTTGAACACCCTGAAAGACTCAGCAATAGGTTGCTTGAGCAGACATAGTGCCAGGAGGGCATCATATTTCTCCATCTGAGGGAGAAGGAAGAAGGAATTATTTTCCTTAGAGGTCTGAGTCTTAGAGAATCTCAGAAGAGACAACACTTTGGGTGTAAAGATTCTGCAGGAGTGCAGAAGTCAGAATCCTTCAAGGATTCAGGACCAAAGCTTAGGAGGATTAGCACTCATATGCGCAGGCGAGGATTCAAAATTATGAAGCTCACAGAGAAAAGAAACAAAGGTCTAGGCCTTTGAACATTTGGAATTCTTCCAAGTGTTGGAAGAAAAGCGCCAAAGCTCATGAAGAGCAATAACTTTCGTCGGATCAGCCGAGAAGATCTGGACCATTGATGATTTCATGCCCAGAGAGAAGCAGCAGGAGCGCAAGAGCCGAAAAGATTATGAGTCGTCATATCTTAAGCTAAAACCCGACAGTCGTTGGATCTGTCAAGAGCTACACGAGGTTTAAACCCTCACGGATAGAGAAACAGAAGCGAAGTCCCGAAAATGTTGGAGATTGGGATATAGGCGTTCTGGAGTTCAGGGTTCCGGAGGACAAGAGTCTGGGAACTCGACATCATAAATTGTGAAAAGGAGAAATAGATCTGAGACATCCGTCTGTGGGAGGACGCGTGTCGCGGAATCATCCATTTTGGAGATTTGAGCACCGAGACTCATAGAGGTGAGCATCTTGACTTCGAGAGTAGTGAAGTCTCGAGAAAATCTGATTCGTTTGTCTGAGAGCGGACACATGTTGCGAGATTTCCCATATCGGGGATTCGAACATCAGAGGTCAGAAAGGGAAGTCCTTTGACTTAGCGAGTAGCGAATTTGCAAGAGAATCAATACCATCCATATGAGGAGGACAGGTGGCAGAGATCAAGGGATCCCGCGAACTCAGATGTTCGCAAGGTAAGATCCCAAGAGTTGGACGCTCCAAGTCACGAAGTTGCGAAATCGCGAGGAGCGAAGATAGCCGTTGGATCCAGAGAATGAGAGGAATGTTGGATCAAGAACCCCATCGCCTATCATGCATTCAGAGGTTCAGAGGTTGAGAAGACCTTATCTCGACTGCAGAATTCGCGAAGTGCCGAGAGCCAAGGCATGGAGGAACACGTGGAATAACCACAAGGTGGGGCTGATTGACAGGTGGAAATGCGTTGCTTGGAGAAGGGAGTCAACGCTCTGTTGACTTCTCATTTCTTGAGGATTCGTGGAGTAAGAGCATGAGAGGTCAACTCTTCGACTCGCGAAGTCGAGAGTAGCGAGAACGCGAGAAGAAAAGTTAATATCACTTCTCGGGGGTTCGTGAAGGGAAGGTGCCAAGGTTGGACGCTTCAACTCATGAAGTGGCGAGTTCCAAGAAGTACGGAAGGAAGGTCAACCTTCATTGACTTTTAAGTCTCAGAGGATCGCACGAGAAGAGCACAGAGATTTAACCCTTCGACTTGCGAAGGTGCGAGTAGCGAGAGGAGCTAGCGTTAAGCCTAGCCAGTGGTCGCACATGGAGGCGCTGACAAAAAGGAGCTATAACCATTTTGCGATCTCGGGTATCGTAGGATTGAGAAGGAGGAGTTGAGAGCTTCGACTCGTGAACTCGCGAGATCGCGAGATTGCGACAAGTGCCTTTGGAATTGGGGCCTTGGTCATAGCACTGTGGTCGCTTGGGGAGAAGTGGAACTCATGCCTAGTGTTGTTTGCACAGGGGAGCTTTCCGAAGGACCTATGTATCTATTTGAAGGAGATTCCAACAGGGAATTGAAAGAGCCGATTCGGCTCGAGGGAGATAAAGAACGATCCTATGAGCAGACGTCGACCCGAGGGCCGAAAGAGTGTCTACATCACTAGGGTTACCTAGTTTCTAGCATCATTTCCTTCTAGGGTTTAAGATATTGAGGCCTTAGGTTACTAACAGCTCAATCATCTTCCATTTTCTTTAGCTCATCTATTATCGTTTTTTGTTTCCCTCTAAGAATTTCCGCTGCAACGTTGACTCCATTTATCCTAAAAATCACTAGTTCATACCTTGCAAGTGATTGATTGATTAAAACAACCTTTTAAACCATCTACCTTAACACTTTTACTAACTATTTCTAACTTTAGATTAGACTAAATTGCTAAATAATTTGTTTTTGTTGCAAAATATTTCTACAGTCATCTATAACAACAAAAAATTCATCTTAAAAGAAATATTTAAAGATTATTAGACATTACTATCAATGCTTCTGATAATTACTATCATTTTGTCAAGTTTATGTTATCATTTCTTGTCATTTTTTAAGCTTTATTGAGGCATAATTGTGAAGCTATTGATAAATACATATTGATATTATAAATACTTCTATTGGTTCAACTTTTATATCAACTTGTTCATTTTATCAAAATTATATGGTTTTACGAAGAACTAACATCATATGGTACTTGCAGATAACATCTTTTCTTGTTGTCTTGTTCTGGGAAGGTACACTTAAAATTAATTTGCTTCATCTAATTAAAACCTTTGGAACTTTTGATCAGAGTGACCTGTGAGAGGGGTGGTACTTTCTTGACACTTTTTCCTTAGCCTTCTCAAACCTCTAGGTCACTGGGGACATCTCCCCTGGGGTACCACTCCTAAATAGAAAGAGGTGTCTTATTAAGGTGACAGTGATAGGACATCCTCCTTGTTATGCCAATTTAGTGTTCACTTGCCTTTGTCTTTGGGCAAGTACAAATTGCGTGATAACAAGTCTTGGAATCTTTGGATGGGTAGTCAAGATACGACTATATTCATTTGTCCCAACACCTTTATTTGTTCCTACAATGAACTTGTCGGTAACTCTAGCATGGCTTCCTCAATCTGAATGATTTTGTGCTCCCCTGAGAGTTGTGTTAAGGTCATCTGTGTGTTGTCCTCTTCTGCCCTTGGTCCTGTAGATGGGCCATCCCCTGACTTAGGGTCTTTCACATTGCATGTTGTTTCTAGGATCTGTTGAAGTATTCCCAACTAATCCTGAACCTTCTTTTGTTGGTCCTTGTGCTTCTTGGAATCTTCCTCCCAGAGTTCCTCTATGGAATACCTGATTTGGTATCCAATCTGATCCATATCATCATCGCTTAAAATGTAAAAAGGGGTATGTCTTTGCGATTTATCTTTCTTTCGTGCTCCACCTATCTATTATAGCCCCTTATCCTTTCTTTTGAGCCTTTCGTCATTTGTATGGTCTTGTTCCTCCTCTCTTTTATATTGGTCTTTGTCCTCTTGTGAGGACCTTGGATTTTCAGTTGGACTCTTCGATTCATCCTCCTATTCAGAGATGATTGAGTTCACATGTTCAACTTTCAACCGGTAATTGGTTGGAAACTTTTGTCACGCGGGATCCTTTTTGGATTTCACATACAAATGGTGCATGTCGGCTCTGAAGCATGCGACATCCCTATATGCAATGACTGCTTCCTCTAGAATGTGCAATGTAGTCTCTACTACATTCGTGATGAGTTGTAAGTAGGTATAAAAGATGTTGGTGTCATATTTTCATCTCTTTATGGTGGAGTGCCACAATTTGGCATAACTAGCTTCCAAAGGGTTGTGACCTGAAGCACGCATGCATTGGTAATATGTGGGCTCCTACCACCCAACCAATGCAATGAGAATGAGTAACCATTCATAGTGAAACCCATCTCCCTTCTCCTAGGCCCATGTGCAATCTTGTAGGAATTGGTTAACTATAAACGTCACCAAGTTCATTTGAACCTCTTCCTTGCATTTTTCTGTCGTTGAAATTACTGTTGCTGACACTTCATCTTTTCGAAATTTGTGCAAAATCTTGCAGGAAAAAAACTTCATTGTAAATCTAACCTCCTTATTCTTGATGTTCTTCACATCCAAACCCATTTTTCCTCTAATTGTGTCATACTTGCATTTCATAGCCTCAAAGAGGGATCACTCTCCCATTTTGTGGAATAGTAAGGATGGGTATTTTCCTACTTTACTTAATTCTGGTTCACACAATTAATGCAGTATCAATTGAGACTGGGGGATCTATCCAAAGTGTCCCCCCATGGACGCAACTGAGAAATACCTTAAAATAGGCATTGATTTCCGTACTTCATCCAAAATTTGGAATTTAAAAAAATTTTAATATCACAACTTTCTCCAAGACCAACACCCATTCTTGTGGTTCCACTCGCATTGCTCCTGTGTTGGGGTCGATCTTCATGCATAAGTATTGATCCCTGGACAACTCAAGGAATTTTTTCATGTTAGTGATATCGTGGTCCATAAATTTCAAGTTGGATACCTTGTTGAGCATGTCTTCATTGCTACTGACGCCCTTCGGGAGTGGTGCTATTGGTAATGGATACTTGGAATTCACCGTTACTGTTACTAGGGGTGCTTCATCCTTCCTAGGAGGTAAATAATCTCTTTGAAAAATTGTAGGTGGCACCAGGGCCAAAGTTCTGACCACCTTCTCGACCTCCACATATACTAGTAGCTTCAATTGTTTCTTTTTTGTGGTGGACAGTCCTCCCATTCTCGGTGGTGCAATTCTCTCTGTATGTTGGACTGGTGGACAATTTTTATGGGTATGTGCAAGTTTCTTAATCTTGGTATGGTAATTCGGATTTATTCGCCTCTGCTTGCATGCAAAAATTCCTTAGATTTTCCTGCCTTCTCGGTGTTTTGTGCATTCTTTCCAAGTATATGTATCTCATCCCACCTTATTTTCCTTGTCCAATATGGTGTCGTAGTTGGTGACTTGGTAACTAAATTCTCTTTAATTTCCAAATACACCTTCTGATTCTCCTCTCATATTGCTGATCTATTCGTGATTTTCAATGGATTGTTTTATTTAATGCATATACAGTGATTTTATGACCTGTCATGCTGATAATCTTACTATCATTTCCATGCCTGACTATTTTAATGGTCTTGTCGTTTCCAACCTGCGCATTGGTTCATTGTTCATCCAATTGTATACTTTGCAGTCGGGCATGTCCATATCTTATCTTTGAAATTGGCACAGTGTTATTGTCATGTATGATGATCATATTAGTTGCGTAAGTTTTGATACCTTTGTATTTCAACACTCTTTTTCTTTTTCCTATCGCTACTTTTTATTTCTTTCCTTTCGTTTCTCTACTTTTTATTTAATTTTTCTTATTTTTATTTCTACTATGGTACACTTGCTATAATACAGGGGTTTTAGCGCAACCTATATTACTACACAGATTGTCAACTATCTCTATATAGTTTCAATTGACTTGCGTTCACCATTCCTTCTAGGCTTCTTCCATCCAAGGTCTCCAATGACATAACACCTATCTAAGTTATCTACTGGATCACATAGGGACATAACCAGTGCATGTGAAAATTTCCTGGATGCTACAAATACTTGCTATCATAGAGTAGTACCAAATCCCCGACTTGAAATTTCTTGGATTTAATGTGTTGATCATGCTAGGACTTCTCTCTTTATTTCTGAACCTATTGATGGAATCCTACAATAAACTAGTCCACCTCAAGATGAACTGACTGCGACAATCACTCCTCTATTGCACCAGCATCCAAGAGATCAGTGATTTCCGCAATGTGCGGGCTAGGTAGAATGAACTACATTAGCATCATTGCTTTCTATCCATAGACCAATCGGAAAGGTGCCTTCCCTGTAATCTTCTTACTTGTAGTTATATAAACCCATAGTACTGCAAGGATGTGTAAGTCCCAATAATATCTCCCTACATTTTAGATTTTTTTCAAATCATTCTCCAAGATCTTATTGACATATTCCACTATGTCATTGGGTTGCAGGTGATATGGGGTACTCTTTTGATGATGAATATGAAACTCCTTTGTTAATGCTACAATTGTTTTGTTCGAAAAGTATGTACCTTGATCACTAAGTAAAATGCAAAAACATCCGAACCTTGTGACTATGTTCTCGAATAGAAACTGTGTTGCAGTATCTGCAGTAAAATCAGTAACTGGTGCTTCTTCTGCCCACCTAGTCAAGTACCTTATCGCAGTGATGATGTATCTTTCTCTAGACCCCCTTGCTTGTGGGTTCATTGGTCTGAAAAAGTAAATGGACCACTTATCAAATGTTTGTAACATAACTTGTGTATTTAATGGCATTTCATCTCTCCTAGACGGTTTTCCCACTCTTTGACATATGTTGTAGGATTGACAATACTCCTTCGCATCTTCGTGAGGGTAGGCCACAAAATCCTACGTGATTTCCTCCCGTAATCCTATCGTGTGCTTCTTCTAGTATCATCATCCTTTCATGTTCCAGTACACATTGCCTCAATATTCCATCTTCCCCTAACTTATACAAGTTCCCTGCAATTAACTTATAATTTTTTTCTTTCACTACCCATTGCTTCTTCTGTGCAACTGTCATTTCGGAGGGGTCCACCCCTATATTTATAAACTCCACAATGTCCGAGAAGTAATCATCCACCATCCTTACTACAAGTAACTGCACATCTGGGAAATTATCATCTAAATTATTTGCATCTTCCACTATCAATATGTGTGAGAGATGACTTTGTCTGACATTCTACTTCCCTGGTTTTACTATGACCTCAAAGTCATATTCCTAAAATAATAACAATCATATTCATATTCACCCTCCTAATATAGGCTTATTGACTAAGTACTTTAATGCATAATGGTCTATATACATCTTGAAGTGGGACCCTAGTAAGTAATGTCTGAACTTCTGTAGTGCATAGACCATTTTCAATCATTCTTGTTCTGTAGTGGTATAATTATTCTTAGATATAGACAACTTCCTACTTGCAAATGCAATTGGCTGATCGATGTCTCCTTCTCCTGGTCGAGATAGTACTGTTCCCAATTCCATGGATGATTCATATACATGTACATGGAACTCCTTGTTCCACTCCAGAAAGATCAAAATAGGTGTGGTTACGAGTTTCTGTTTCAACATGTGCAACCCCTTCTAGCATTCCTCATTCCATTGGAACTTGGATTCCTTATTCATCAACTTTTCCATGGGTTATGTAATATTTCCATATCCTTTGATAAACTTCCTATAATAACCTGTATGACCCAAATCTTCCCTCAGTTGTTTGACTGATGTTGGAGGCTCCAACTCCATAATCACTGCAATCTTGTTTGGGTCAACCAAGATTCCCTCTTTGCATATGACATGTCCTAGTATAATTCCAAATGGTGCGAAAAAAGATACATTTATTTAAGTTCAACGAAATATGACACTGTCTGGATCGATATAACATGAGTTGAATAACTTTTATATGGTCCTGCAATAGATTGAACATCGTCCAATCATCTAAGTAAACTTCCAAAACTTTATGGATGAACTCCTTGAATGTTGCCACTACTACTCTATAAAACACCGTAGGGGAATTCTTCAATCCAAATGGAATCATTGTGTACTAACAACTGCCTCAATTTATCACAAACGTGGTTGTGTGTCTATCCCCCTACGCAATTCTTATCTGATGGTAACAGAGAATCCATCAGTAAAGTAATAGGTTTCTTGACCTCCTATGTTCTCCAGTACTTCATTTGTGAATGATGTGGGGAATGGATCGTGTAAGAATGCGTCATTTAATTTCCTTAGATCTACACAGATCCTAATTCCTCCGATCTTCTTTTATTGCACCACCATTGGACTAATCCACTCAGATTATTCTATTGGTTCAATTATTCTTGCATCTAGCATCCTGTCTATTTCAACCTTGACCTTCTCCTTGTACCTCGGGTTCAACCTGTAAGGTCTCTGTCATATTGTCTTAGCTCCAAGTTTTAGTGGGGTATTCATCTCTCCTAAGTCTCCTTCTATTCCCTTCATCTTTGAGAATGTGGTTGGAAATAAATCTTGATATTCCCACAATAATTTTGCAACTTTCTCAATTGTCTCATCGTTCCAATAGTCTCTTATCTGCACAAACTTAGGATTCTTCATTGTCCCAATGTTGACCTTCTTCATCTTTATAGGTTGTGTGTATGCAACGAATGCAAGATCTAGCCCTTCTATTGCGTGTGTTCCTTCTGTCTCTGGTACTTGTACATTCCTGGGATAATCTTCCTCATATTCTTCCTCTGTTACATTATAACATTCCAATAGCTTCTAGACCATCATCTTTCCTTTATGTGCACTACATAAAGGTACTACTTCCATCGATTCTACCTCTGAGAATATCTTTGTTCGAATGGCCTATATTGTTGCATGTATGAAGGGATCTTTGTGTTCAAATGTGAACGTGATTTTGAATCTCCGGACCAATTCTTCTCATTCTGTTGTCTCCATGCGCATCTCCAATTCTAAATACCAATTCTTCAGGATTGTGTCCAAAGTGTGTATGAATCTGTCCGTCCACTCTGTCTACAATTCTGAGTGCCATAAAGTCATTCATCTTTGTAAATGACTTGTCGGGTCACTCTCTCCTATTTATTTCTATGCACATTCTTCTTCCTCAAGCCCAAAGTGTATCTACATAAGTCTATTTCATTGTGCCTAGTCCTTCATTTCCTTTCTATGTGCAACCCACCATCTAGCTGGAATTTCCTTTAATACAACATCCAATTCCAACAACCTGTGTTGTTCATGTACCTGTAACTCAAATTATTTTATAAACATACCAATCTCAGTTAGTCCATCATACCTAGGTGGGTCACATAGATCTATTCCAATCTAGCGCAAGGAGCGGTTTATACGTGCACATCGTCTAGTTGACACTTCATGCATCCTCTACTACCAATTCTCTAGATTAGATTCTGAATCTGATGCACATAAACTGATACTTCTCCAAATTAGCGCACCATCTGTTTTCGGGTCGACATAATCCTCCATCTTCACAGTCAGATTATATAAGTTGTCAATTTCATTCCCTCTCACTAACTCTGTGTATATATTCCCTTCTGATGGGTCAAAAGGTGTAGTAACCTTTAGATCCCCAACCTTGAATATCATCTCCCTCCTTTTCAAGTTAGTAATTGTTTGGTTATTGAATGCCCATTCCAATCTCATCAATGTTGGATACGGTTGACTATAATCTACTATATCAATAACTTCAAATACTTCCATGTTGCACACCCAATCTATGTTCATAGGTACTCTTGACAGTTGTCCAATCAGGACTATCTTATGTTGATTCATGAGTATTAGCTTAACAGGGGATCTTCATGTTCAAATGTGAATGTGATTTCGAATCTCCGGACCAATTATTCCCATTCTGTTGTCTCCATGCGCATATCCAATTCTAAATACCAATTCTTCATGATTGTATCAAACGTGTGCATGAATCTATGCATCCACTCTGTCTCTGATTTTGAGTTCCATAAAGCCCTACATATTTCTAGATGACTCGTTAGGGCACTCTCTCCTATGTATTTCTATGCACATTCTTCTTCCTCGATCCCAAAGTTTATCTACATAAGTCTATTGCACTGTGCCTAGTCCTTCATTTCGTTTTTGTGTGCAATCCACCATCTAGCTAGAATTTCCTTTAAGACAACATCTAGTGCCAATAGCCTCTATTTTTCGTATACCTGTAACTCAAATTATTTTATAAAAATACCAATATCAGTTAGTACATCATACCTAGGTGGGTCACATATCTCCATTCCAATCCAATACAAGGAGTGGTTTATATGTGCACATCTTCTAGTTGAAACTTCATGCATCCTCTGCTACCAATTCTCTAGATTGGCTTCTAAATATGATGCGCATGAACTGATATTTCTACAAATCAGTGCACCATCCGTTGTCAGGTCAACATAATCCTCTACCTGCACAATCAAATTATATAAGTTGTCAATTTCATTCCCTCTCTATGACTCTGAATATCTCTTCCCTTCTGATGAGTCGAAAGGTGTAGTAACCTTTAGTCCCTCAACCTCGAATATCATCTACCTCCTTTTCAAGTTAATAATTTTTAGGTTATCGAACACCCATTCCAATCTCATCAGTGTTGGATACGGTTGAATATCATCTACTATCTCAATAACTTCAAAGTCAGCCATGATGCACACCCCATCTATGTTCATAGGTACTCTTGTCAATTGTTCAATCATGACTATCTTATGTTGATTCACGAGTCTTAGTTGAACAGGCACCATATTAGCTCTGGTTTTCCCATGATCTACCATGTCTACTTAGGTAGTACATTCACATTAGATCCTTAGTCCAAAATAACATTATCCACATCATACTCTCCATTCTGTGGATTGAACATGAATTCTTTGTTGGTTCTCATCCTGCACAATACCTGGTTTACCATTCTTTGTGCGACATGGGTTTCACTAACTTTTGTGCATTGGTCAATCATGTCATATAAGATACTTAGCGTAGTACTATATTTCATTATTTCTACATGAATCATTAATAATTTTGTTAGTGTACTTACCTACACCATTGGCTTCTCTGGTACAACTTGAACTTCTATCTGAGGCATCGCTGATGTTGATGGTCCCTCATGTGGCCCAAGTATTTCTTTTCTAGCTTCTGATATGTCTCTTTGTCCTAATATGGATTGAATGGGGGTATAGGCTCTACTGAATTTTGTACCCACTGCTTAAGCTGCTTCCCTTGATCAATCCCTATTCTAGTGCCTTTTCACATAACAATTCCCACTGTTGGTCCTTCATTACATCTTTCAGTTGATATCATCTACACATTCTGATTTTGATTTTGGGTTGGGTTTCCTCTGGCCTGCCATTTTGCAACTAATTGGGGACAATATTCTGTCAAGTGATCCAGTGCTCTGCAATATGTGCACATGGTACATGGATTATGGCAATCCTAGGCCAAGTGTACAGGTTGATTACAATTATAAAAAATAGTCGGTCCTCATCCTCCTCTACTAAAAGTCCCTCTACCTTGGCCTCTGCTAAAGTTTCCTCTATTCCCCTAATTGAAACCTCTCTGACTATTATACTACACACTACTCTCATCGGCACTAGTATTCTCTTCTTGGATCTTGTAAATATCTGATGTGTGCTCCCTTAGTAGGTCAAGTGCCTGACAATCCTTCTCTTCATGCCCCATCGACTTGCAGAAATTGCAAAACAAGTTATTTGGAGTACTCTGATACTTCTGTAGTAATGGACAATCACTAGGGTTGTGGACCCATTTCTTACATATCTTGCATTATCCTCCCCATGGTAGTGGATTCGGTGCTCCAACTGCCAAATACTATGCGAATGTTGGGAGTTCATCCTTGTGATGGCCTTCCGTCCTGCACTTGGCACACCAAATTTGTTCCCATTTATCCCTTCCTTTGGTAAGCTCGACTAGTTGAATTGTCAATGTGGTTAACTGTGTCTAAACTTGTGCCATTCCTCCAGTATCTCCTTCCGACGATGCCTCTAGTTTCATTGCAATTTCCAAAGCCTTGGGCTATGATGCAACCTTCTATTTAATTAATGGTCTACAAATGTGGGGTAGAAGTATTGCAATGAACCACTCTTGATGTTGTTGATATGGAATTTGGAACATCAATCTCCCCATTACATCCTTCAAGCACTGATCTAAATCCCATACTGACTTTGTTTGTACCTATTTGATCTCTTTCAGTTCAATGATGTACTGTGATTCTAACTTTGGATTCTTGAACTCCTTTAGTAGTGCTTGCTTTATCTTTGCCAAAGTGCTAACCTGTCTGGTAGGTGTAATAATATGTAACTTCATATACCATATTAGCGCATGGCCTAGAAACGTTGTCGTTAACTGCACAATATTTTCATCTTCGTCTTGTATGTTCTTAGCAACCCAAACTATTTCGCAGAAAAACAAGTGTTGTTTTGAATCCTTTGATCTCACTCCCTTAAATTCAGTAAGTCTAAGAGTATTATCTACTCTGGCCATGTTGGTTTGCGTAGTCCACCCCCCTTGGTGATGTTGGTGGAATCTGATTTTGACTCTGTGTACTACTCCCACTATTATGACTGCTACTATTTTGTCCTCCTTGAATAATTGTGATGGATTTTGAAAAGTCTTCAACTGATATCTTTGATTGTGGTGATGCACATGGGGTCGTGGATTCAATGAAGGATCCAATCTAAATAATACTTACCGACTCTTCTATCACTGGACTAGACTAACACCCTTCTTCTCCTCCTCCCCTATATGGTATCTCCATGATTCGTACTTATGTGCAAGGTTCTCATTCTTCTAGCTCACTACACGACTCTTCTCTTCCAGCCCCATTCGTTTTCCTTTTGTACCTCCTTCCTCCATGCAACTCTTGAAACTCATAATCTTCCTCTGGTGTATTTCTTTCTTTCATCCTCGGTCCCTTCCTTCCTTTTTCATTGCTTCTTCCTTGTCTCAGACGATCCTTCTCTCATCCTCCAGCTCCCCCTATGCTCACAAAGTTCTTTTAGTTGTTGGAATTCATTATCATCACGTGTTTTTCACATAACAAGATGTTTATCCACTTATTCAACGATTTCAAGAACCTTCCATGTGGGCCTTTGAAAATTTTTGTTTCTGCAACACTGTATGATTGAATGCAATCTACAGAAAATTATTTAACATAACCCCCTACTACACTATCCAACCAAAAATAAACTGCTCAAGTAGTTGGGTTAATTACCGAATTCATCTGTCTTACCAGTTCAGGAGTCCAATTATTCGGTGTTGCAACATTAAACCTTCTTGTTTTTTCTACCAACCTCTCTAGCCACTCAGTCAGAATATTTGGGAATTCGCCAAACAAAATTTCATGTAGATCCGTGAACACATACCTTTGCAAATATTTCTTATCACTCATCCAATGGTTTGTGTTCTCTTTTCATGGGAACTCCCATTCTTTTCTTTCTAACGAGTATGTGATCTCCTTCTTAGTCGACCTCCAAAACATTCCCTTAATTCCAATGTCCTGGTCCCGAAAACGAAACCATTTGTTGGTTGTATATGGTCTGTGCATGTGCTGTAAGACCCAAAGTTCAGTTTAACTATGACCAACAAAACCTCAAGACACCAACCCTTTCGGCATCACCTGTTTGTGCAGATGAAGTCTCACCAAAGGTATCTATTGGGACTGTAGGAACTAGGTTTTTGTAGTAGTAAGGGAAAGGGTGGTGGATACTCATATCGTTATTCCTTTTCTATCTTATTTATTTTCTTAATTATTACAGATATTCTCATAGTCACTCATGAATATTTCACCATAATTAATCCATAGCTAAGTCTATTCTACGAAGCATAGAAACATTATTTAGAAACACACATAGACACGTAAAGAACACAAGACATGATATCCTCTCTAAACTCTTTCTTTATTCATCTTCTGTCTTACTAACTGACTATTACATTCATGACCTTTGTGTAATCTCTCAACCTCATTGCTCAGTCTGTCTCCCTTCAGAATCTAACTCTCATATGTTTTAATCTTCCAATCCCGTTACATATTTATACTCAAAAATTCCTAGACTATTTATCCCAAATATAGCCCATTACAATGCATGGCATAGCCCAGCTTCAATTAACTGGTTGTTTGCTTTCTTATGCTTTTCTCTCTTCATGCAACTTTTCTGTTATTCTTCTATTTTTTGAATGTCATATTGTCCTCCTTTGTGATTTATCCTCTCACTCGCTTGCTTTATTCTTCTATCCATGTGTTATCTTCATCCTGCACACTTTCCTTCCTTATGTGCCCTTTCTACCTTCTTCGTCCTTTCTTCGTTCTGTGCGCTTACTTTCTTCTGTACAGCTACTTCCTTTGGTGCGCTTACTTCCTTCTCTGTTCTTACTTTATACTTAGGTTTTTCTCCCAAAATTCCATCCAAAATTGCATGTCCAATAGCCCTTGACCCGAGACAGACTATAGGATAAACAACAATATGAAATTCCTCTAGATCTAGTGTAATTGGTCCTAATACATGCAATGTGACGGAAGAAAGAGTGGTCCTTACCTTTTATAGAATGGTTGTGCTTGTGTAATCTTGGCTTATGCAGCTCCAGAAATCTAGTTCCAACTCATATCACCTACTTCTTGAACACAAGAAGACAACAATACCATTGACCAATCTAAAACCCTTTCAAGCACTAAGAATTTCAAGAAAAACTAGATCTAACCTGAATACAAATGTTAATGGAGGGGAAAACCATGTCGATCTATATTCATAAGTGGAGAAACATTACATCAATCATGTACCGTGAGTCATGATTAAAGGTTCCTCCTAGATCCTTTCTCCAACTCCTCCTTAGCCCTCACACAAGTAAATAAAACTTAGATATGAAGGCTAAAGGCTTGTTGAAGTAGTCTGAAAATGTGTAGCATAAGTTTGGTATCAAAGCTTCCTCCCCTTCTCCCTTGAACACATTCCTTATATAGATTGGTGGAGGAGGCTAGGGGATGTATCTAGGCCTATATAATTTTTTATGGGTCCAATATGAGTTCCCAAGTTCATAATGCGACATAGAAAACTCACCCAACATTGATCTCCTTGAAACTCATCAAATCTAGAAGGTTATAGGGGTAGTGGCACCCTGCTAGGGGTGCAACAAGTGACCATAAAGTTGCAGTCGCATCTTGCTAGTGGTGAAAGGAGTGACTAATTGCACCTTGCTAGGAATACAAGGAGTGATTGAACCAAAAAAATTAAGAATTTAAAGCATAAAAGGTATGTCTCAACATGAACACACCAATAGGTCCTCACTAGCCTTTGGGGTGGAAAATAGAGTTATAACACCTCACTGCCATGGGTGGGGGGAGATATAAAGGAAAATTTCCTAACTTTCCCCTAATAATAGGTTTTTCGTAATATCTTCTTCCAACTAAGTTTTCCCTAATATATTTCCCAATCCCCACCCTAAATGTATTAAGTTTTCATGGATGGGGGGAGATGTTAAGTAAAAGTTAATAGTTATTATGTTTTCCCTAATATCTCCCCCCACCTAAATTTTCCCTGATATATCCCCCCACCCTCACCCCCATGTATTAAGTGTTCCCCACCCTCACCCCCATGTATTAAGTGTTCCCCACCCTCATATCAATGTGGTGGCGGGGGGAGATATTAGGAAATACTTGTTAAGTTTTCCCTAATATCTCCCAAACGTTAGGTGCTTTATAGCCGAGATGGAAGATTTTTGTGTCAGTTTTTCTGTTTCAAAACCTTATCTTATCCTTATGTTTGTGCTTAAAAGAGTAGATTTTGATTCTATTTTTTCTATGCTAAAGTTCTAGTTTAGATCTCCATGTTGTATTAGTACCAACACAAATTTATTTGATTTCCTTATTTGTTACGCTTTGTGAGGGATCAAATACTATTAGACATATCAAGTGCCAAGAGGAATCAAATCCCTCTTAAACAAATAGTTTTGACAATGCAAAAGTTTGAGTAAATGTTTAAACCTCTAAAATAATGTTTGCACCTTCGAAAGATTTGTTCATCATACCAAGACTATAATGAATTTTAGATCCTTGAAAATAGAGTTTAAACATGTACAATAATTTTGCATCTTTAAAGAATTAGATCACCTTAATACTTTATAAACATGAAATTAATATAAAATTTAAACTATTGAAATTACATTTCCTTATTTCTTAACTAAAACAAACACTAAAAAAACAATATTTAAAAATTTCATAATTATCTTATCATCTTTTTAAAATGCATAAATCAAGATACAATGTGAACATGATAATTAACTCAATTTACTAGATAAAAATGATATCTAAACAATAAGACCTTGGAAAGCAAAAGGCTAAAAAGAATTTGAGAAAACAAAACATTATCTCTTCCATCCACACCTTACCTATGCTTTTCTAAAAACATTATGTCTTCCATATAAACCTTATCTAAGGTTATGAACCTTACTTTTTAGATGTCATTGTTTTGATGTAGGTTGTCTTCCATCCAAACCTCATCTATGTTTTTCTCAAAACATTATGCCTTCCATATAAACCTTATTTGTGGTTATGAACCTTACTCTTTAGATGTCACCATAAGAGTATTGAACTCCAGTTACCTAGCAAATAAAATTCACACCTTAACATAATGTGCTAACAAAAATTGAGGTAAAATAAATTGTTTTGACATAATATATAACACTTTAGAAAACTTAATTACTTAATCATTGGTGTTCTACACTCTAATTCCTTTATATTAAATGATAAAAGAAAAATTAGCCTTAAAAAATGAGATTCCCCTCTTCCAGTTTGATAAATCCCAGCTTAAAAAATGGCAAATGTGATTCCCTTCTAAATACTTGATAAATCCGGATTTAAGATAAATCTATACTCATTATTATTAATTTAATATATAATATGTAATCACATAAACATTTTAAAAAAATTTAATATATTTTAAACAAAAAAATTTGATACAAATTTTTAACTAATAAACAATAATCATAGTGTCACATTGCTAATACCAAACTTTGAATCCAAAAATTTAATGTCTTTGGTTTGTTTTTGTCCATGTAGATTACACAATCACTATTGTATCAATAATTTTTCTTACTCATGTTACCAAAAATTCTAAAGTGGACCTATATGATTCCTTATATTAAATAATAAAAAAATTAAACCTTAAAAAATGAGATTCCCCTCTTCCAGTTTGATAAATCTCGGTTTGTTTTTATAAATCCCTTAAGAAATAGAAAATGTGATTCTCTTCTAAATACTTAATAAATCGGGATTTAAGATAAATCTATACTTATTATTATTAATTTAATATATAATATATAATCACATAAATATTTAAAACAAAATTAATATATTTTAAACAAAAAATTTGATATAAATTTTTAACTAATAAACATAAATTTTAATAATCATAGTGTCACATTGCTAATACCACATTTGATCCAAAAATTTAATGTATTTGGTTTGTTTTTGTCCATGTCAATTACACTATCACTATTGTATCAGTGATTTTTCTTACTCACCCATTCTTACTCACCCATGTCAGCGATTTTAAATTTGACAACCCACATGTAACTAAAAATTCTGAATATGTTTCCCTTATAAAAAAAATTGAGATTCCCTTCTTCCAGTTTGATAAATCCCAGTTTAAAAAATGAAAAATGTGATTCTCTTCTAAATACTTCGTAAATTTGGATTTAAGATAAATTTATATTCATTATTATTAATTTAATATATAATATATAATCACATAAAAATTTAAAAAAAAAATTATTATATTTTAAACATAAATTTTAATAATCAATAATCATAGTGTCACATTGCTAATACCAAACTTTAGATCCAAAAATTTAATGTCTTTGGTTTGTTTTTGTCCATGTTGATTACACTATCACTATTGTATCAATGATTTTTCTTACTCATGTTACCCATGTCACTGATTTTAAATTTGACAAGACACACGTGACCAAAATTTTTGAAGTGGACCCATATGTTTTCTTTATATTAAATGATACAAAAATTTAAACATTAAAAATGAGATTCCCCTCTTATAAAGCTCAATTTAAGAAATGGAAGATGTGATTCCCTTCTAAATACTTGATAAATCCGTATTTAAGATAAATCTATACTCATTATTATTAACTATGTCGATTACACTATCGCGATTACACTATCGCTATTGTATCAATGAATTTTCTTACTCATGTTACATGATTTTAAATTTGACAAGGCACACGTGACCAAAAATTCTGAAATGAACCCATATATTTCCTTTATATTAAATGATACAAAAATTTAAGCATTAAAAAATGAGATTCCCATCTTATAAATCTCAACTTAAGAAATGGAAAATGTGATTTCCTTCTAAATACTAGATAAATCAGTATTTAAGATAAATCTATACTCATTATTATTAATTTAATATATAATATGTAATTACATAAACATTTAATATATATAACAAAAAATTTGATATAAATTTTTAACTAATAAACATAAATTTTAATAATCGATAATCATTGTGTCATATTGCTAATACCAAACTTTGAATCCAAAAATTTAAGGTCTTTGGTTTGTTTTTGTCCATGTGGATTACACTATCACTATTGTATCAATGATTTTTCTTATTCATGTTACCCATGTCAGTGATTTTAAATTTGACAATGCACACATGACCAATATATTTCCTTTATATTAAATGATTAAAAAAATTAAACCTTAAAAAATGATATTCCTTTTATAGAGTTTGATAAATCCCAGTTTAAGAAATGAAAAATGTGATTCCCTTCTAAATACTTGATAAATCCGTATTTAAAATAAATCTATACTCATTATTATTAATTTAATATATAATATGTAATCACATAAACATTTAAAACAAAATTAATATATTTTAAACAAAAAAAATTGATATAAATTTTTAACTAATAAACATAAATTTTAATAATCAATAATCGTAGTGTCACATTGCTAATACCAAACTTTGAATCCAAAAATATAATGTCTATGGTTTGTTTTTGTCCATGTCGATTACACTATCACTATTGTATCAGTGATTTTTCTTACTCATGTTACCCATGTCATTGATTTTAAATTTGCCAACCCACACATGCCCAAAAATTCTGAAGTGGATCCATATGTTTCATTTATATTAAATGATAAAAAAAATTAAACCTTAAAAAATGAGATTCCCCTCTTCCAAATCCCGACTTAAGAAATGGAAAATGTCATTTCCTTCTAAATATTTGATAAATCCAGATATAAGATAAATCTATACTCATTATTATTAATTTAATATATAATATATACTTACATAAACATTTAAAAATAAATTTAATATATTTTAAACAAAAAAAATTTGATATAAATTTTTAACTAATAAACACAAATTTTAATAAAGTGTCACATTGCTAATACCACACTTTGAATCCAAAAATTTAATGTTTTTGGTTTGTTTTTGTCCATGTCCATTACACTATCACTATTGTATCAATAATTTTTCTTACTCATGTCAGTGATTTTAATTTTTCTTACTCATGTCAGTAATTTTAAATTTGACAACGCACACATGACCAAAAATTCTGAAGTAAACCCATATGTTTCCTTTATATTAAGTGATAAAAAAATTTAAGCCTTAAAAAATGAGATTCCCTTTTCGAGTTTGATAAATCCCAGCTTAAGAAATGGAGAATGTGATTCCTTTCTAAATATTTGATAAATATGGATTTAAAATAAATCTATACTCATTATTATTAATTTAATATATAATATATAATCACAAACATTAAAAAAATATATATATATTTTAAACAAAAAATTTAATATAAATTTTTAACTAATAAACATAAATTTTAATAATCAATAATCTTAGTGTGACATTGTTAATACCAAACTTTGAATCCAAAAATTCAATGTCTTTGGTTTGTTTTTGTCCATGTAGATTACACTATCACTATTGTATGGGTGATTTTTATTACTCATGTTACCCATGTCACTGATTTTAAATTTGACAATTCTGAAGTGGACCCATATGTTTCCTTTATATTGAATGATAAAAAATTTAAACCTTAAAGAATGAGGTTCTCCTCTTCCATTTTGATAAATCCCAGTTTAAGAAATGGAAAATATGATTCTCTTCTAAATATTTGATAAATAGGAATTTAAGATAAATCTATACTAATTATTATTAATTTAATATATAATATATAATCACATAAACATTTAAAAATATATATATATATTTTAAACAAAAATTTTGATATAAATTTTTAACTAATAAACATAAAGTTTAATAATCATAGAGTCAATTGCTAATACCAAACTTTGAATCCAAAAATTTAATGTCTTTGGTTTGTTTTTGTCCATGTCGATTACACTATCAATATTGTATCAATGAATTTTCTTACTCATGTTACCCATGTCAATGATTTTAAATTAGACAACACACACATGACCAAAAATTCTGAAGTAAACTCATATGTAGGACTACATGTGCCATATCACATGTGGTATGGTGGGCCCCATATGGGTGATTTTGTGATAAGGCTTCTTTTGTATGCAGATGACCTTATTCTGATTGCTAAATCCGCTCTTGGGTTGCAAGAACACTTAATTTCCCTTGAGCGCTTTTGTAGTACAGTGGGAATGCAAATCAATACTAACAAGACTGTAACACACCCACTACCTATAATCAAAAAAATTTGTTCTTCCTCAAGGAGCAGAATCACCGAAATCTTACGGGGTCTAGAGCAGGCTAGTTCTTCCCTGTTCACCTCCCTGTGATCGTGGGTTAGGACCACAGGCAAAACAAACCAGGCACCTTTTTGTGTTTCGTGACTCAGCGATACAATTGATTCCAATCTTGAA
>SNQJ01S0036402.1:8899-21201 GCA_010110895.2 Picea sitchensis
GTAATGTGGCTCTCCACATGTCCATCACCTAGTCTTCAGTCCAGTACTCCTAGTCCCAGAAGTAGAAGTTGATGACCCACCATCCTAGAACCCTGGTTTGTTCTGTTGAACAGGCCTGAACCACTGCTTCTGCGGTCGACGCTACTACTGGTGTTGTGTTCCTCTGTAGGGAGTCCGCTAATGAGGTGTCAGTCGTCGCAGTGCCATGAACGTGGATCCTCTCGGAGTGCCTCTATACCCTGATGGATGTCTAGCCGGTGTTTGATGTTGTTGTGCACCAGATGTCGCATGTCCCTTCGGTCTCGCAGGAGTCCTGCTTTGACCCCCAATGATGAGCTCTTCCTCAGCTACGAGGGCCTTATGGACAACATTGCACAACATTTGAGGCATTAGGATCCTCAACTTCGCACGAATGTTAACGTTAAGACCAACCACAAACTTGTTGACCTTGAGATTCTTGGTGTTCATATGTAGAGCATACCTAAGCAGTTGCATGAAATGGGCCTCATACTTAGGCACCATGTGACCTCCCTGTCGTAAGGCATTGAACTCATTGAGTTGACGCTCAATGAATTCCTCAGACAGATACCTCTCCGGGAACCGCTCCTCGAACAGTTCCCATGACACATCTTCAAAGGCCATATTCAGTTGTGGCAGGAGCGTCTTTCACCATATAAGAGCGCTCCATGTGGAATTTCATGTTGGAGGTGTAGTAGCCCAGTGAAAATCACATCACCATGTTATCCAATCATGCCTCGGCCTCTATGTCGTCTGTAGCACCCAAGAACTCGGGAAACTTGACCTTCTCGATTTCTCAATGAATGCTACTAGTACCAGCTAGGGCGCATGGTGGACCCTTAGGGGGTACTGACGTCCTAGCCTCATCTCTATATAGATGGATAATCAAGGCCTCTGACATCCTCTTAAAGGACCTCATCAACCCGACCACCTCCCCCACAGCTATATGTTTCTGTTTGATGACTTGTTCTTCTCCTTGGGGGGTAGACCCCTCTAGCGTGGATGCTACTGGAGGCATCACGCCTCCTCCCCTAGCACCACGTTGTCTACCTCTGTGACTTCCTCTAACCATGATTACCTGCACGAACACAATTCAATTAATTAGTGATAATTTATTAATCAAAGGTTTACACAGTGGAAGGCGTAATGATACCAAGTCATGGGTTGAACCCTCTCTGATACCATATCTAACAGCCCCACCGTTATGACAACAAAAGTGGCGTACAACATGTAATTTTTTTATTTTATTTTTGCATTAGGAAATTTAAAACATCACAATTAATAGAAACATCATCGACACATCATTCACATATATTAATGAAACAATATTAATGAATTAACAATCAATCACGACACAATGCCAAAACATCATCACCATGAACCATGACATAGATATCGATGTATTAACACATTAATTAACAACCCATAATCATTGCATTCATACAACGAGTAATGACATATAACAATAYGAATCATAAATTGCTCAACTCATCTATAATCATCAGATAGCACCGGGATAACAAGAGATAACATAACGATAACTTAAKAATCATAAGGATAATCATAATAATGACATAAGATACTACCCTCCCAACMTGCCCTACAAAGTTAGGACCTTCAAGACACATAAGCAATGCTCAAGCCTAGGTTCCAATCGATTTTAACTATTTAAGGTCTCAGGGTTGGCGACTGTTCTGAGAAACAAGGAGGTGTATGCATCCCATTAACACAATCAAGTCCAAACTAACTATGTTAAAATGACAACATCAACAAAATCAAATTCATCAATCCATGAATCCTAATCCACAATTTAACATGGTGTGCAAGTAATCATTCACATAACACAACAAAGACCACATTAACTCCAAGGCGCAAAAGCAATATCTGTTATGTTCGTGGCGCAAATACCACTTACAATAACAAACATTTGTCTTAATAAATTTCATTTCGTGCATGAAAACTAAAATCTAAAACCATACATTACATTATATTTTAGTGCGCTCAAGGAGTCTAATTACTCAACTAGTCCTACATCACATTATTGAATTGCACGTGAGCATTCTATGCAATTAATCCATCTTTTACACATCAACCATTCAAGACTCATGAGATATTGACTTTATTTTGCAAGGCGCCATAGAAGACCATTCGTAAATCAATCATGAATCGACAATACTTAAAGGCGCAATAGTATCCAAATTCTAATTCAATCCAGCAACATCGATATTCAAGGGCACAAGGTAATCTAGTTATTAATCCATCAAACATTGACAATTTAAAGGCGTAAGAAAATAGATGTTAAATCAACATTTAGACAAATTTTCATAACGCGAGCGGTTCCATGACTAAACAAACACTCCATACATCATATTTTTGTTGCGCGCAAGAGGTCTAATATATACACAACATACATTATATTTAAAAATCAGTGCGTGCAACGATTCTATTTATTTAACTAGTCATTCATCAACATTGAAAGGTCATTGCGCAAGAGCCGATACCCATTATTCGTGGTGCCACAAATTCCCAATGCTTATCATACATTAACATCATACATTATGGTCCAACTTTAAATTATTATGCTAAACAATATTGTACATGGCCCAACAAGGTACCAATCATCACATTTTGTTATGTAATATGTTATTAAACTGGAAGACTAAGTAAATTACGTGATAAAGGTGGATTGACCATGTCACATAGCATTAGAAAATAAAAAAGAATGAATACGAGAACCATGGTGTTGAAGAATGTATGACCATAAATCAATAGTACAAATTTTGAATAAATAAGGATACCATTTTATCATTTGAAATACAAGTCCCATAATCTTAAAATTTATAAATATGAATATAATTTACTGTTGGAGGCTTAACACCCAAAAAAAATAATCATATATCAACATAGCTAATTACATGCAATAATCGAATCTGATGGAACAATTAAAGGCATCTAAATTGAACAATTAAAAAAAAACAAAAACGATGTCAATTATGCCCCTTAGCCAAATTAAATAGACGACACCAATGCTGAGAAGAAAAAGGGGTTCGCTGGGAAGGAATAATTCGCTAAGAATTAATGCAAAACGCAGAGAAGTAATTGTGATTTTGCAAAGGGAAAATATTTGTGAGCTCCACGAATTTGCAGAGGAAGGTTTGTTGTTCGCTGGGAAAGAATAATTCACCAAGAATCAATGCAAAAGCAGATATATAACTACGAATTTGCAGAGGAAAAATAGTTGTGAGCTCCATGAATTTGTAGAGGAAAGGTTGTTTGCTGGGAAAGAATTATTCGCTGAAAATTAATGGAAAACACAGAGATAAAACTGCGATTTTGCAGAAGAAAAATAGTTGTGAGCTCCATGAATTTGTAGAGGAAGGGTTGTTCGTTGGGAAAGAAATATTCGTTGAGAATTAATGCAAAACACGGAGATATAACTACGATTTTGCAGAAGAAAAATAGTTGCGAGTTCCACGAATTTGCAGAAAGGGTTGTTCGCTAGGAAAGAAATATTCGTTGAGAATTAATTCAAACGTAGAGATATAACTGGGATTTTGTAGAAGAAAAAAATAGTTGTGAGCTCCATGAAATTGCAGAGGAAGATGGTTGTTCGTTGGGAAATAAGTAATTCGTTGAGCAATGCAGAGATGTACTCTGATTTTGTTGAGAGAAATCAGTTGTGAGCTCTCACAAATCTGCAGAGAACCAGAACATTTTATTTATTTATTTTTGGTTTGCATTGGGAAAGGAAATGAAGTGGAAAAAAAATGTTGGGAACATTCCCCACAGTGGAAAGCCATGAAAATTGGACCTACGATTTTACAAATCTAGAGGGTAGAATGCGAGTGAAAAGGGATGATGAGTGAAATAACAATGGACGCAGAGAACTCAGGGGGTATTTTCTCTGTACAAGAAGTGTATTCGTTGAGCACACAAAAATGAAATTAGTTGGGTAAAATGAATAATGAACGCAGAGCATTGAGGGGGTATTTTCGATGTATAGGGAAGTCTATTCGCTTAGCAAACAAAAATGAAATTGTTGGGTAAATTAACAATGAACGCAGAGCACTGAGGGGGTGTTTTTGATGTACAAGGAGTGTATTCGCTGAGAAAACAAAAACGAATTTTGTTGGGTAAAATAAAACGTTTTAGACAATTGGAACTGAGACCCCAAAATTGTTGGATGGAAGCACGAAATTTGTTGTGTAAAAACACCAAGGTGCAGAGATAAAAAATGAGATTTAAAAGACGAGCAAGAAAGAGGGTGCATAGCCATGCCCCTTTCATCAACACAAATAATTTGAAAATAAAAAAGGTCAGAGAACCAATCCTTTGAATTAAGATCAGGGGTCCGTCGGGGAGAGAACAAAAATTTAATCAAGGATTACAATCCTTACTCTCATAACAGGGGTTGGGAAAGGGAGACAACGATTGAAAATTCTAATAATCAAGGATGGCAATCCATCTAAATTTATTTCAAGCTAAACACATCAAGCAAAATTTCCCAACTAATATAATAAATCCACTACAAATTCCATCAACATATAAATCCATATACAAAAAAATTTAACTAATTACAACTACAAATTTTAAACATGTTACTGTAACCGGTTGATGGACTTGTTGATGTTCTTCTGTTGTTGGTGATCCTCCTTGCTCCCGCTTACTAATCATCAAGACCTCACAGGTACCTCCCATCCAACGTTAGGGGCACTCTTCTTCCCCCTTAGCTCCCTGAGCCACAAAGGGTCCACGCACAACACAACCAAAAAATCTAGCTCCCAACTCGCCACGCAAGGTCGAGCTACCACTCTCTTTTTGAACTGGATATCCCAACTCCCACAAGAAAAATCAGTCAAGAAATTATGGCAGCATAAATTTACGCATACAAGTCGTGATCCATTCCTCTTCTCCGCCATTACTTTTATAGAGTTTTTCTTAGTGACCACTTGCCAATTGCACGCTAAATTATTTTTATTAAAAATTAATTAGGAAATACTCTCCCCCATACACTTGTCACTTGATCCCTTAGTTTCACCATAAATTTATTTATTTAATTAAATTAAATGTCAATTTCCCTCACCCATCCTAAAAGCGCTCCTAAAAACACTCATTTTTGTCCGTTTATTCCCTCTAATTCCTTTTAATGACTAACACCTTTCTAAAACTTAGTTGTGCTTTATTTAGGAAAGTAGATTAGTTAGACTAAACTAGATTCATTTCTATGTTTCCACATTCCTTTTTACATTCATTACTCTTCTTGTCTAAGTTCCAATTTAGCATGTCTTGTACATAATGAGTAATTAAATCTTTAGATAAATATTTCTCTTTTTTCTTAACTTGATTTTTCTTCATCCCCCTTTTATTAATTTATTATTTAGTTTGTTTTTGTCTTCTTACACTATTTAGACTTAGGATTAATTTTTAATTGGGCTTAGAATTCTTAAGGGGATTTTACAATTAAAAAAATTCTCATTTAATAATTGTTTTAAGGTTGACCACGTCAAAACACAAAAAAATTCTCGGCACCTAGATTCATTGACTCACCTTTATTAAAATCGTGACGTGCCCTTCAAGACGCACTACATGCTCCAAGGGTGCCACCTGCTTTTATTCATGTTCTATTTATGCAACGTGCCCTTCAAGACGCATTACGTGCTCCAAGGGCGTCACTCGCCTTTGACTGATTTTGGTAGTTGTMCAACCCTTGGATTCAATACTCCATCAGGCGACCTTGTGAGAGACTAAGGGTCTCTAAGGAATAAGGACCCTGCCTTATTTCATGCCCCTTAGAATCTTCATGAGCGACTGTCTCAGTCTGCCCTCATGGCATCGTGGATCTCTCGAACTAGGTAATCGTTAACCTACAATTTGAGCCACAGCGAGAGTGCTAGTAAGCTATGGCAGGGATGTTGCCACACCTCTCCCTCAATATATTTGGTTGTTGTGCATGGCCCCTTTACTCCTAATGTGATTTTGATTAGCAAGCAATCGTCAACCTGCATCCATCAACAAAACATGTCAACAATCCATAAACAACATCATAGTATACTCGATCATATGTCACATATGCATAAACAGAAATACCCAAACCATATATAATCCACTCTCGGCATCCTCAATCTGTCTAGTGTCCTGCACACTCAAGAGAAAATCGTCAATAGAACCTGTCTACACATACATATCAAATAACATAACATCATAATCCACAACCTCATCATCAGAATCCATAAGAGAAATAGACAATCATATAATGAACTGGATCACTTGCACACAAGTTTCCTCAAAGAATAATTCAAATCATGTGCATGCAAGAGAGGGATGTTACACTACCCACGGAGTAAACCAGAACCTTTACCAACATGATATTTTCGTGTCTAGTCATAAAATTCATAGTTTTCCAAATAAACATTGATTTACAGTTGAAAAAAAACACCATATTTATCCCTAAACAACTATTCATGACAAACAAAAAGATTATGAATCAAAACAAGAATCAATTAGGAGGAGAGTGAGAACTTTTCTTAATTTCCACTTCCATCAACACCTCTTTCTCACCAACCCTCTGATGTGCAGTTCTAGATGGTTGGGGATAATCATTGATCTCAATTAGGTTGGCTTGGATTCCCCCTAAATTAGTTGAGTCCTCAACTTTCTACTTTCCAATCTTCTCCTCTACTACCTGAGTTACTATAATCCCAATCCCAAAGATTGTCTTGCATACAACCTCAAACTTTCCTTCAAAGATTCAAAGTGTATGCAGGATGTCCTGTTGTTCCTCCTATTTTGTTTCCAAGGACTAAACAATCATGGCCTTCACCATCCTATAATATTGTGAAATCCTAAAATGCTTAGTATCCATGGTTCTAGAGTACCATGGGTCTATCACCCAACATACTACTTCCTCCAGGATTTGGGAGTGGACATACCCTGTCCTTTGTCTCAAATTATTTTCTACAACTCTTCAACTTATGCTCTGGTTAAGTTTGAGAAAAAAATTAGAAACATGTGCTCTACCTCCCACACCCCTTATCCCTAGATATAGCTTGATTTTTTTTTAAGGATGAGACCTCTTGAGCATTTCCCTCACCATTCCTTTACACCTTCTCCCCCCTCTACCAGACCTAGTTGTCATCTTATCCTGATTACATATTCTCCCACAAGAAAATCATGACCACTATAGAAACACCACAATCCCGACGAGAAACAAACCAAAGAAAGGCCACATCCAGGAAGCCACCAACTAGACTTCTACCCTCCTCCCGAGGCCCAACCATAGATAAAATAGAAACAAACCAACCAAGAAGATGTCTATAATGACGAGGGTAAAAAACAACCTATTGATATGAAAATACCAAATGAGTTTTGATACCAACTTGATCTGAAATATCATCAAACTTTGATACCAATTCAACATAAAAATCCTTATATGTCAAATAGTTCATAAATACACATAAACATCCGACCAGATTCGGGAAATTGAAGATCAACTTGACTATTTGCAAAGACACATGTGAATATGCTTATTTGTCCAAAACTTCATTAATACTGATGAATGACTTTAAGAATGATGAGATGACACAACATAAAATAAAATAACTCAAAATACATATATTGATGACATAATTTACTTCATCTTCAAAGTCCCTTTATATAGCATGATTGTTCTCCATCATCTCAAAATACGAAATTACATTACAATATGGCGCATAAAAATCCAATTTATCGAACTCTCTTTAATTATGTTGTTCAAACACAGAAACGAAGTTTACCATTGAATTCCTTGAGAAATTTTGAGAAATTGGAGTATAAAGTTGGCCAAATTCTGAACAGGGGCTAAAAAACCCCTTTTTACACATATAATGAGACTATGTGTCTCATACATGACAAACTGAGATAAGACTTTTACAAATGACCTATGATCACAAAACATACTTTATATTCATAATCCTTGCGGAAAAAAATTTCCAACGAGTATAAACTTGCCTAGGTGTGGACAATATACCCTTTGACATGCGTTTCCATACAACACATAAACTTAGCACCCAAAACAATGTAGTTCGTACTACCTCAGAATACGTGCATGCATATGAATTCGTGCACATTGGAATCTGTGTGTACAAGTCTTGGGATCTGCACCCATTAAATAGACTCAGTCTCCAACCATACCCGAACTAGCTTGACAACTTAATTCTAATTTCGGAAGGAATCTCGTTAAATGTGGGAACGATGGCGTGTTGGTTAAGAATTCTGGGATGTAATGCGGAGGTTCTGGGCTTGATCCCACTCAATAGCACATATTCATTTTTTTGTTGTTTTAAGATATGGTTATATATGGCATATATAGTATACATATGGTTCGGTGGTTGTAACTATATATATATTAAATCCATTAGAATTTTAATATATACAAATGGACCAGGGTCTGGGGGCTTAGCCCTCGACCCCTTTCCCCCCTAATTGAAACTTAACATAAATTCAAATGTATTTATTTCCATATGAATGTTAAGAACCATGTGGTGGTGTGTTGGTAATGTGGGCTTTGTGAAGTCTTGGGAGGTTATGGAGGTCACGAGTTTAACCCCCGTCAACTCCATTGCTTTTACACAACACTAACCAATATTGGCCAATGGGAGGCTGCCATGTGGTGGCCTCCCCATTGGCTATCCATTGCCACATTTCGACGAACAATTGGTCCACTTGGACATACAGTTTTCCCAGTCATCTTCCAACTAATGTGACACATCACCTGTTGATGTCATCCTATACCATGTTGATGTCATCCTTTGACTTTTGACCATGTTTGGCCTGAACTTTGACTGCTTATAAATTTTGTATACGAGCTTTGTTTGAAGCATCGTTTGCACCATTGGAAATCCGACGACGAACTCTATGAAATTATTTTGTTTTCTCGATCATCTTAGATAGTCTATTTTTTATCTTTTATGGACCCCCTGGGACCTCTGTGATCATTCTAGATCCTCCTGGACCTCTATGAGAGTTCCTTTGATCCTCCTGGATCACACCTCCCCACTGGAGTACTTTTGGACCTCCAAAAGTATGGATTATTCAGAAATGAAGTGAGAATGCTTTCACCTCACTTGTCCAGTATCATTCATCCTTCCTACTTGGATAACGAGCACCTGACTCATCACAACCATAATGAAAACTGAAACAACACTGTTGACCAAGTTAAGCATACCCTTAAATTCACAAACACCACCATTCATTGTTGCAGTAACCAACCATATCCCATTTATTAGTAATAAAGTGATCAACAAAATTGAAAATACAGATGCGAAAGAGAATGAACCATCAACATATTTTCCCTTCTTAACACTAACACCATCAGCCAAAGGACTTGTTCTTATTTCAACCATAGGTTGTAAATATGGATCATGGATACTAGCATTAGCTAGCATGTGCCCTGTAGTGACAGCTGTCAAATTCGTCTTCATCTGATGAGCTCTCACAATGAACTGAATCCCATCCTTGAAAAGATGATACTCATTTTGCTCCCCTGTAGAAAATGGCCTTCATGTCATAGAAGTATGGACTTCCCAAAACTATCCCGCAAATGTCGAGTGGAACCACGTCTAACTCTACCTCATCAATGAAACTGGATGTGATCGCAAACCATAACTTGCATTGCTAAGTAACATGTACCTAAGTATTATCACAAATCCATCCCAAAGGATATGGTATCGGATGAGGCCTAGTTTCCAATCCTAACTTCTGAACAACTTGCTATGAAATAAGATTCACTTGTGATCCACTATCAACAAGTGTATCAATCTTAGTGTGCTTTGAGATAACTCGTAAATGAAATAGTTATTTTCTTTTCCTTCCATCAAGGATCACTTTAGACTTTGAAGAAGTAGTACGCAAATTGAAACTTGCAACAATAGATTTACCTTTGATTCTCGTAGTTGTAACCTTAGTTTCATCCTCAGAATCTGATCCAAGATCCTACACCATGGTCATGGTCTTATGTTTACCCTTCCTAGGCTGAGCCCACTTTGGTTTCAATTCTAGATGCAACTTACAACAATGCTTCTCATCATGCCCTTTCCTCTTGCAGTGAGAACGTGTAGGCTTTTTCTCTTCATCCTTCTTCACTGTAGTTGTCTTCTTACTCTTCCATTTTCCATTCAACTGCTCCTCGAATTCATGTGGCTCCTTTGACACATCCTCAACATGTTTTCCTTTGTTGGCTTCAAGATATGTAGCTTGAAATGATACTTCGTCAATATTAGTAGGTTTAAACATTAATATAGTATGGCGAAGATATGAGTGCATATCACCAATATACTTTAGAAGAGTCTCAAGAGTATGTAATGGAATTCCCAAAGATAATGCCTTCCTCTTGAATTCATGTGTATAAGCTTGAACATTCTTCCCTTTTCCTTGCCTCAAATTTTTCCAAGAAATCATTGATGTTTGCATGTAAGATAATGGATAAAATTGTTTTCTTAATGCAATGGTAAACTCAATCTATGAAGAAATGATTTTACCATGTTGAATAATATCAACTTGTGTCCAACTCTCCCACCATATCAAAGTTGTTATGCTCAAGCAAAGAGTAGCCAACTGTATCCTTGAAGTGTCCTATGTGATTTTTTGTACCCTGCAATACACTTCAATATGTTTGACCCAATTATCCAACTTCTCTACATTAAGCTCTCCATCATAAGTAGACAAATCAAACTTTACATCTAGCTTTAACAAAGGCAAATCATGAGAATGAGAAGACTTCTTAAAACACTTTTTCCTCATATGAGAAGAATGTTCATTTCCATTGGAAGATGATGACGAGGAGGAGGAGGATGATGATGGGGATAATGATGATTATGATGATGATGATGATGATGATGATGATGATGATGATGGGGATGAAGGAAACCCTGGAGGTTCTTCACCTTCTCCTTCTCCATTAGCTTTTACCATTGTTTCAACTGGACCACCTTCATTTTGATGAGGAGTTCCTCTCTTCTTTTCTAGATCTTCCCACAATTCCATAACCATGGATTTCATCTCAAGGAACATCCTTCAAAACTCCTTATCAACCTTAGACATAAATTCTTCATGCTCCATTTCTTCTCTTTGAGTGAATCCCCTTGAACCAATTTCAGGATTAATTTCTTCAAGCGTGCCTTCACCTTGCTTGAACTTGGACCTTGTAAGCATTCACTTGCAAATAAACGTCAAAACTGGCTTTGATACCACATGATATGAACATAAAAAACAAGTTCTTATACAAAGTTGATCTGAAATATCATCAAACTCCGATACAAATTCAGCCCTAAAATCCTTAGATGCCAATTAGTTCATAAATACACATAAACATCCAACCAGATTTGGGAAATTGAAGATTGACTTGACTATTTGCAAAGACATATGTGAATATGCTTATTTGTCCATAAAATTTATTAATACTAATCAATAACTTGAAGAATGATGAGATGACACATCAAAAAATAAAAGAACTCAAAATACACATATTGATGGCATAATTTACTTCATATTCAAAGTCCATTTATATAGCATGATTGTTTTCCATCATCTAAAAATACCAAATTACATTACAATATGGCGCATAAAAAGTCAATTTATTGAAATCTCTTTAATTATGCTGCTCAAATGAAAAAAATGAGTTTGTGATTGAATTCTTGCGAAATTATGAGAAATTTGAATAGGGGCCAAAATAAAGTCATCCAAACTTTGAACAAGGGCTGAAAAAGCCCTTTTTACATGTATAATGAGACTGTGTCTCATACATGACAAATTGAGATAAGACTTTTAAAAATGACCTATGATCACAAAATAGACTTCACATTCATAATCCTTGCGGAAAAATGAATCGAACAAGTATAAACTTGCCTAGGTGTTGACAATATACCCTGTGGCACTCTTTTCCATGCAACACATAAACTTAGCACACAAAAGAATGCAGTCCATACTGCCTCGGAATGCATGCCTGCATAGCAATCCATGCACATTGGAATATGTGTGTACAAGTCTTGGGATCCATACCCATTAAATAGGCTCAGTCTCCAACCATACTCAAACTAACTTGGCAACTTAATTCTAATTTCGGAAGGAATCTCGTTAAATGTGGTAACGATGGCATGTTGGTTAAGAATTCTGGAGGTTCCGGGTTCGATCCCTCTCCATAGCACATATTTGTTGTTTTTTTTGTTTTAATATATGGTTATATATTCCATATATAGTATACATATGGTTCAATGGTTGTAACTATATATATATATATATATATATATATA
>SNQJ01S0036402.1:38411-49084 GCA_010110895.2 Picea sitchensis
TCTCGTTTTGAGGTCACAGTTCTCATTAAGTTGGTAATTATGTTACTATCTCATTGGTTTTCCTCTTATCTCATGTGGCTAACTGAACTAACCAAGATTTATTATGCTTATGCCTTTGTAAGTGAAATCTTGCAACAATGTTAGAGTTTATGTAATTATGGCTAGCTCCATAATGAATTAAAATTTCTATGGGATGGTTATGAATCTTACCTTCCACTTCAATCATGGGGGATTGATATTCTTCTTGCTTGTTGTTTGAGGCTGCATAAATCACTGGCATGTTTCCTCCCATGTCTTCAACTATTTCGGCCTCCTAAATAGTGTGGACAGTCCTCATCCTTTCTCCTTTGTGAGGTCAGACCCTATATAAGTGATTTCCTTCACATCCCTAACATTGTATATGCTGCTTCCTTGGCCTTTTCCCAAATGAATCTGCAATTTTGTGCTAATTTTTGGTTGAATGGCCTTGCTTATTTGTTTGGGAGTTGTTCTTGAAAAATGGTGGCTTAAAAGATTTCTTCCTTTGATCCCTTTTACCCTTCATCTTTTTATTCCAATATTTTTGGAAAAATGACCTTCCTCTACTCTACTCATAAAGATTATTTTCACTCCTTATGGCCTCCTCCAAAGTATCGGGGTTATCACATTGTATCTTGTCACTGTAGAAAGAGGATAACCCACTCAAAAACATTTGGACTTTGACCGTGTCATCCTTTATGAAGTCAACATACTTCAACAATTCAAATGACCTCTTCTCATATTCATCCATTGTCATGCTCCCCAATTTGAGTTCAAATAACTCTTTCATATTTCTTTCATAATAATGCTCAAACAAATATTTCTCTTGTAAATATCCTTTGAATTGCCTCTATGAGATTATTTTTTCATCAAGGTGTTTGGCTTGCTTAAGTTTACCACCACATGGCTTCCTTTTTTTGCAAGTGGTACGTTGTAATTCTAGCTTCTACCCTTGAGGGGTAATCATGCAGCAGGAAATATTTCTTCATTTCCAATAGCTAGGCCTCAAAATATTCTCATTTCCCATGCTCACCATTGAAATTTGGTGGCTTGATTTTCCTAAGTTCACCTTGCAATATGTTTACTCCAGGATTTCTCCTTTGCCTCCTGATAGGAGACACACTTGGGTTTCTCTCTGGACCTGAACTTGCATGAGTTCTTCTAGTGCATTTCCTTGGAGAATGATGGTTCATGCTCATGCTTATTGATTACCTATCATTCACATGATCGTCCCTTCTTCTTTGGGATCTGGATGCGATCACTTGTCTCGAATTAGTTGCTTGCTTTGTGTCAAAGTTTGTGTTAACTTACCTATGCAACATATTCAGACTCTAAAGTATCTCTTCCCATTCCTTCATAATCATTTCATTATCATCCATGTAACTCTTCACTTATCTCTGCAGACTTCTCATAGTTACATGCTCCTCCCTGCCTCTTCTTCCATTAGACATTCTCTCAACATTTCCCATGCAGAGCTATGACATATTCCTCATGGCTATAATATCCCTAGGAATCTTCCATAACTCCATTCCTCATATAATAACCAAAAAAAAATTCTCGTACCTTTAATTCTGCAAGAAATGTGCATGTAATAATTATTGTTAGCACATGCATACTATAAAACATGTCATTAATTATATTACATGTTATTCTTCATATCAATATACGAAGAACAAAATGCACCAATTCAAAATTGGATTCCTTATACATGTTATTCTCTGAAACATATCTTCAATGCATGTACTCATGTCTCATTATGGGTTTTGAGTGAAAATTTACAACATTCACAAGATGTAATTTCCACTCATTGCTCTATTTTTTACTGCTACACAAATTGCTTTATTACTTTATAAAACTTTTTCTACCCAATAAAAAATTATAGGTTGATAGATGGCTTCTCCTCCTCAATATATTTCCAATGACTATTCATTTTCTCAAATATGGGCTCCGAGCTAAAAGTTATGGTCCGGAGAAGTTTAGACTGTTTTTCTCATTTTATCCTTGTATGCTACAAGTGTCTTCTTTCTCTTCCTGCACTTTTTTACACACTCATATTCAAAATATGGCGCAATGGTTGTATTCTATGGTTCATAATATTTTGACATACTACTCATATGCCCCAAACGAACTTATAATCAAGGATTTACGCCCTCTGGAAGTAAATTGGTGCTGAAATTTTACCTTAACTATTTTAGTTGTAACTTTCTCATACGATCTTTGTTTTGCGCCCATAGTAGCTCATTGGAAATATCTCTCTGAGTTCTTTTATTTAAGCTATAGAGATGAGGTGCAACAATGATACATCTTACTATAGTAAAAAATGATTGCTTAAAAACGTCATTTAGGGCCTCAAAATTGCTCTGCAAGTTCAAGACCTTCAAAAAAATTGAAAATTTCATAGAAAATTGGTTGTTTTAGTACTAGAATATCATTTTAATCTGAGCCATTAATATTGAAATTGGGGGAAATCTCAACCGTTGATATGAAATCTATCAACGATCGAATATCAACTATTTCTTTGGTAAGACAAATTTTCTCATTGATTTTCCCTAACCCTGATCATAGGCCATCGACTGTTTCTCTTGGAAAAACAATTTTTTTCCCACAAATATCGTTGAACCCCGATCATCGACGATTTTACATCAGTGAATTTCCTTGGCAACCGACTTGTTTACAGATTCCCTTGAACACTGACCATCAGCCATTGGCCATCTCTTGGTTAACGTGGAAACTATGCTGACGTGGAATGACACATAGATGATGATGCGGCATGATATGTGGACACTGACATGGCATGACACATTGATGTTGACCAGGAATGACATGTCATCCTCCTCTTTCCTTCATCGATGATCTACAACTTCTCTTGGATGAATCAAACACTTCACTAAATCTATCAAGCCCCAATCATCGACCATTGTCGATCGAAAATTTTCTTTGGACGCATGAAATCTTTCACCATTTCCTATCGATCCCTGATCATCAATGATCATAGATTTATTTTGGATGAACCAAACTCTTCTCCAAACTTGCCAATCAAATCATCAACCATCGAAAATTTGCGTTGGAAAAATAAAACTCTTCACAAATCTTATTGATCAGACCATCGACCATTGACGATCTCTTTTGGAAAACTACAACAATTAAAAAAAATTGACCAAATCCTAGATGAATTTGGGTCATCAATCTTCCTTTTAGAATGATATTGATTTTTTATCCATCAAACTTCTTCAAATTCTACAGTGGCCATTAAAACATGAAATTCAACATTCAAAGTCAAATTTATCTCTACAACTCTGCAGATTGATGCCATTGATCACCACTAAGATGGTTCTGAGACAATTTCAAACTAAATGGTTTATAAATTTGGAGATTTCACTCTGGAATTCATCATTTTCCTTAGCTTCGTCATAGAACAAGTCTGTAACAACGAATTTTGACCAAATTCACGTTGGTTCTTGGCCCATACAAGCTCGATTATTGAACCAGAAGCTCTGATACCATAATGTAATATTCCCCATCCCAGATGAGGGCCATTACTACGCAGAAACACATAAAAACGAAATTTTTCTGCTAACTTATTTCATGTATATTACCAGCGATGAATTACACAAAGATTTAACTACTATCTAATATCATAATTAAATCCATCTACATCATGATAAAATGGCATGAATGTAGTTTAAACAACTCAACATAGTAGCGTATAAATCGCTCTCAAACATAGGGTTAATGCACAAGAATTAAACTCATAATGCAACACAGAAACAAGAGAAAACACTTATCTTTTAAAAATGGTTGTGCAACCATCTACTTGGGACGGACGTTCCACCCAACCATAGACTTGTTGTTCCAAATTGTAGCATAATAAAAAACTAGCCTAGGCCTTGTTACCCGCGGAATAAATCTAAATACCAATATGTGATTTACCCATTGTCTAGGTACCTTTAAATACACCTTCTTGAGCAAATTCAAATTTATGTTACCAATCTTTAATTAATCAAGAAACCTGTTATATATGCATGAAATTAACAAGAACATGCTAAACCATAAAAGGAAATAAATAACAGGTTATGCAAATAATTAACAACAAACATGCACATTATAAAAACATATCTCGAAGATAATAAATACACAACAGAATATGAATTCATAGAAAATAGAGAGAGCACTTATCTTTAAATTAACCATTCACGAACTAGTTGCATACGTCGAACGTTCCACCCAACCATAGACACTATTTTTCCAAATATCAACAACATGTCACCCTCGAGCTAGGGCTATGAATCCACAAGGACGGGTCATAGGCTGACTCTAACACACACAACCATATATCAAGCTCTCATAGTTGTCAACCACACAACAATCCTAGTTTACCAACTCTCTTCTCCTTCAATCTGCACAACCCAAAGAAATGAACCCCTTTCTTTGCAATGGAGTCTTTGAGGTTGTTCCACATCTTTTCCATGGCTCCAATGCTATTGGTCACGAAATCCCATTGCTGAAAACTGTAAGGATTCTCAGTTATGGAAAGTTGTTTCACAACTCCCATCATTCTCATTCCCACGAGAATCCATTCCTTTATGGAATAATCAATAATTACTTATAGCCAACAAGCAATGGCTCTCATCTTCCCATAATTCATTTTCCATTCCTAGACCAAGAGAAAGAATGAATGAGGAGTGAGCAACAATGAATGAGTATGAATGGGGAACAATTAAAATGGTGAACCCCCAAACAACCAAAAACATGGTTTATATAATAACATGCAATTCAACACCACATGGTCTTCCCAAAGAAGTTCATGTAACCACTTTTCCCCACTAATATTAAGATGGGTGAATAAACTAATAATAAAATACTTAGTCCCTTTGTCCCCCTCTCTCATGGAATCATAGCCCCTTATATTTGTTCTTCTCTATCTTGCAGCCATTGTTGTATTTCAACTTCATAGGCACTTTATCCTTTAATGAATAAAAAAAATACACTATTAATATGGGGACTCAAAACTGGGGTATTAAATTCCCCCCCAACCCCTTATTTTGGCATTGTCCTCAGTGCATATACCAAAGAGAAATAAAAATTTCAAAATTCTTCAAAAATCCGTGGGTACTCTTCCTACATGGCATATTCAGGCTCCCAAGTAGCATCTTCAAGACTGTATCAAGTCCACTAAACCTTTACCAATCTTATGGCCCGATTCTAGATCACTTTGACCTTCCTGTCCAATATGCGTACCAACTAGACTTGAAAGTCTCCTTCTGGCTCCACCTGAATCAAATTCCAATCAATAACATGTTTAAGATCATGCACATACTTTTTCAGCAAAGAGACGTGAAATACATTATGCACATTCATGGAAGAAAACAACGAAAGTATGTATGCAAGTGGCCTTATTATGTCCAATATATCGAATGGACCACAGAATCTGGTTGCCATCTCTGTATAGTTGCCCAAATTTAATGAGCTCTTCTTGGGTTTCACTATCAAAAGCACATGCTCTCCCACTTTAAATTCTCTAGCTATCTTGTTCTTATCTGCATAAATCTTCTATCTATCTTGTATTTTTTTTCAAATTTTGCTTAATTTTAATCGTCTGGTCTTCCATATCCTTGAGCAATTCTGGCCCAAGTACCGATTTTTCTACTGGGTTGTCCCAACTCACTAGAGTATTGTATTTTCTACCATGCAAAGCTTCAAACGAGGTCATATTCAATGAATCTTGGTACCCATTATTATAGGAAAACTCAACCAAATGCAAGTAATCTTCCCACTTATATGACTTATCCAACACATACATTTTCAACATGTCTTCAATCATTTGGTTGACTCTCTCTGTCTTCCCATCTGACCGTGGATACTATGTTGTGCTAAAATTTAGATCTGTACCAAATACTTTAAATAATTCTCTCCAAAAGTTTGAAGTAAACTTTGTATCTTGGTTTTGAAACAATTGGCTTAGGTATTCCATGCAACCTAGCAATTTCCCTCATATAAATTTTTGCAATATTAGTTGTTGTATGATTCATTTACACTAGAAAAAAATGAGCAGCCTTTTTCAAATTATCAACCACTACCATTATTGAATTGTTTTTCCTTATTTTCGTGGGCAATTTAGTAATAAAATAAATGGTTATCACTTCCCATTTCTTCTCTAGAATTGGCAATGGCTATAGAAAACATGTTGGGTGTCTATGTTCAACTTTCACTCTTTGACATTCCATACATCTGACAATGCAATCAACAACATCCTTCTTCATTCCTGGCCAAAAGTATTGGCTTCTTATTTCTACAATTGTTCTCTGATAACCGGGATATCCGACATATGGAACATTATGCATTTCTTTTAATACCAAAATTCTAAGTTCTCCGGAATCAGAAATATAAATTCTATTTTTATGCATAAGAACTCCATCTTCCTTCATCTTATACTCAAATTTTTGTCGTACATTTTCTTGCTGTAAACTTTCTTTTACCTATATGTAATGTTGGTCTATAACAACAACATCTAAAATTATTTTCTTTAAATTTGAAATATGCATGTTAATGGTTGTAGCATGCATGAGATGTACCCTTTTGTTGAGTGCGCCAACGAATTTATTTTGTTTTCCTTTTGTATGCCTAATGTCAAATTCATACTCACTTAAAAATTTCATCCATCTTGTCTACCTGGAATTCAAATTTGGTTGCTCAAAAATATATTTCAGACCACTATTGTCGGTCCTTAATTCAAATTTATTCTCCATTAAATAATTCCTCCACATATTCAATGCATGAACTATGGAAAAAAATCTCCAAATCATTTGTGGCATAATTCTTCATGTTCTTTAAGCTTTTTGGACTCATAATTAATGACAAGTCCATTTTGAGTGAGGACTACACCAAGTCCTTCTTTGCATGCATCTGTACATACCCCAAAATTCTCATTTGGGTCAACAATCTTCAAAATCGGTGCACTGGTAAGTAATTCTTTCAAGAAACTAAAATTTTCTTCACACTTTATTCTCCATTCAAACTTAATTCCCTTCTTTTGTAAATAAGTGATGGGATGATCAATCTTAGAGAACCTTGCTATAAATCTCATGTAGTATCCAACTAATCCCATGAAATATTTGACTTATGAAACATTCTTGGGTGTTGGCCATCCTCTAATGGCTTCGATATTCTTTGGATCTATTTCTATGCCTTCCTTTGAAATAATGTGCCCCAAATAATGGATCTACTCTTGGTAAAAAAGAACACTTTCTTAGCTTAGCATACAACTGATGTTCCCTCGACACTTGTAGCACAAAACTCAAGTGATTTTCATGATCTTCCTCTGACTTGGAATACATAAGTATGTAATCCAAGAACACAATGACAAAATTATCCAGATAATTTATGAATATATCATTCATCAAGCACATAAAGACAATTGGTGCATTGGTCAATCCAAATGGCACCACTACAAATTCATAATGCCCATACCTTGTTTTAAATGTTGTCTTACTGATGTATTCTTTTGTAATTCTCACCTAGTTATATCTTGATCTCAAGTATGCCTTTGAAAATATACTTTCTCATCTTAGTTGATCAAAGAGGTCATCAATTCTGGGTAGATGGTATTTGTTCTTCATAGTGGATTTATTCAGTTGTCTAAAGTAAATACAGAGCATCAATGTTCCTTCCTTCTTTTCAACAAACAATATTGGTGCTCCCCAAGATGAAACACTTAAGCGTATGCACCCTTTCTTAAAAAATTATTCTAGCTTCATTTGGAGCTCTTTTAATTATGGTGTACTCATTCTGTAAGGTGTTTTTGACACCAGAGCAGCTCCTGGTACTAAATTAATAGAGAAATATACATCCCTCTTTGGTGGTAATCCTGGTATTTCTTGGAATACATCCTCAAACTCTTGTAATACTGAAAAATATTTGAGACTTGGCCCTTTGGTCTTTTTTGGATTCTCCACATGAGCTACCTACATTTGAAATTTTTTCCTAAAACATCTCTTCAACTGTAATGCTACAATCTCCCTTATAGAAATGGGTCTCGGAATTCCTTTCACAGTGTTATTTTTTCCTTCTTCATCAAGACATGTAAATTTCTTGTTATAACAGTCTAGGACAAGATGATTCTTATCCAACCAATCCATTCCAATTAGGATATCATAAGATCTCAACGATATAGTATTCATATCAACATTAGTTCTTACTCCATTTAGATTTATTGAACAATTTTTGACAGTCTCATTGATCCTTCTTTTAGTTCCAGTAGCTAGTTGAACCAAACTTGATTTTTCAAGCTTACTTTTGTTCAAATGAAACTTGTCCACTACTTTAGGATCAATGTAACTATGGCTTGCTCCTAAATAAATTAAAATAGAAACAATATGATTAATGATCTGAACTTCCACCTCATTCATATGAGATTGGTGTTCTACTTGTCGATCTTCTAAGGTTGCATATATTCTTGGAATATTTATTCCCATGTCTTCTACTGTAGTAGCATCTTGGATATTGTGCAAGGCCTCATTTTGTCTTCTCTGTGAGGGTAATCCTTGTACATGTGATATTCTTTGCATCCCCAACATTTGATTGGTGGTCTTCCTCTTTTTCCCAAGAAGTATTCTCTCTTAAATTCATTCTTAGCAGGATGATGTTGTTGATTTGCATTAGGACTATTTCAATTCAAAGGAGGTTTGAATCCCTTCCTTCTTTGATCATATTTATCATTCTTCTTATCCTTCCAAGATTTCTGCAAAGATTCTCTCCCCTTGCCTTGCTCATACAAGTACTTAGTCTTTCTAATGGTTTCTGTTAAAGTTATAGGCTCGTCATATTGAATCTTATCTTTATAAAAAAAAAATGGCAGTCCACTCATAAACCTTTGTATATTCACCTTTTCATCCTTGATAAACCCCACATACTTCAACAATTCCAAGAACTTATTTTCATATTATCCCATAGTCATGCTCCCCAACTTGAGTTCAAAGAACTCTTGCATATTCTTGTCATAATAGTGCTTTGAAAGATACTCCTTCTGAAAATATTTCTTGAACTACTTCCAAGTTACTTTTATCTTATCAATGTGCTCAACTTGCTTCAACTAATCCCACCACATAGCAACTTTTCCATGCAAATGGTATGTGGCAATTTTGGCTTCTAGGTTAGATGAGTAGTTGTGCAACTAAAAATAATTCCTAATTCCAAGCAACCAGGCTTCAACATCGTATTCCCTTTCTCTTTCACCATCAAAGGATGGTGGCTTGATCTTCCTAAGATATCCTTGCAAACTTTCCAACTCATATCTTCTTCTTTGATGTCTAACAAGAGACACTTCTGGATTGCTCCTTGAATATTCAGATGCATAAAACTTCCTAGCTCAGCAATTAGGTGAATGATGTCTATGGAATCTTCTAGCACTTCTTGAGTGACTGGGTCTTCTACAACTATCTCTTCTTTCATTATGTCTATCTTCTTCCTCATGTCTTGAACCCGATCCATTATTTGCTTGTCTTTGCAACTGATTTAGGCTTTGCATCATTTGAAAATTTATATGATTTTGTTATCTCGTCATCTTCTCATTGTTAGTTCGGTAACTCTACACTTCCATTATGAGACTCTTCATAGTTTCTGCCAACTCTGTTGGTTCCACTTTGTTCCTATGTCCATTAGATTTTGTCTCGTCATTACCCACACTAATATTTTGACCTTTGGATTCTCTCTCATGATTGTAGGCTCTATGTGCATCGTCCATTACTATGATATGCAATTCTAGACTTGAATTGATTTGTTTATATCTTTAATTCTGCAAAATGTGCAAGCAACCATTTTTTTTAGAATTATACATATCATAAAATTTTGTTAATTAATGCTACATGTCCTTTTTCTGCTCAAATAATGAAGAATTATATCACATATTTCTCAATTATACTAATCCTAGGTTATTCTCCTCTAAATCAACTTTCCAATAACTATTCTTATGCCTCAATATGATCCTTTTGTTGAAAGTTATGGCTTCCTAAAAAAGCCATTTCCACCCCATTTTTGCATTTTCTTCACTGGTGCAATTTTACTGAAAGGCCAACTTCTGTCAACTACAAAAGAAAATATATCAAGAACCAAGATTTTTTTTATTATTATAAAAAACTGATAATAATCATGATAGTGAACACACAAAAACCTTCAAATTCTGCATCTATCACTCCAGTAAGATTCTGCAACAATCTAGAATCTGCAAATTTGTCCTTTTTACAACTTTTTTCCAGACATAACTTTTTTTAGCAAAACTGACTATCTCTCAATCTGTGCACTTATGGAAAAAAACACTAGATAAAAGTTGTATGTATTTATTAGTATTAAAAATGTTGAGTAAATAAAATTTTCTAGTTTTTTGATCTAGGATCACTTTTTCTCCTCTGAAAAATACCCAAAATACCTAAAAAGTGGCCTAGAATAGTGGATTTTGGCCTATTTCAGCATCTCCCTTCCAAACCCCTTAAATTTTATTCAATTCCTTCATGGGTTATTTCCATGTCTCCTTTCTAGACTCTCTCCAATAATTTGAGCTTAATATGGATCTCTTCCAATGATCTAGACCCAAATCTTCAAAAACCACTATTTTGCAATTTGTGACAAATCCAAAACAAAATGGATAGTAGCCATTGTTGAGC
>SNQJ01S0036402.1:50146-67720 GCA_010110895.2 Picea sitchensis
GGGTTGAAGAGGAAATTCGAATTTGAGGCTTGATGGTCAAATTTGACTTGGTTGGAGTCCTCAAATACACCTGTAAACATCATGAAACTCATCCCACTTTCATATATAAGTGTAAACATGTCATTTTTCCAATATTTAATCATAAATTCACTCAAAAACACTAAAATAGATGCATTGGAAAATAATATGTCTAAAACCCATGTAATCATGAAAATGGTTTATGTAAGGGTGTGGGAAAGCGAAATATGGTTAAAAGTGAAGTGAAAGTGAAGTGAAAATGTTGGTAAAAATATGACACTTTGGCGACTCAATAGCCATATCTAGAAATTTTGTATCCCTCCCTAATTCGGACAAAACCCAGAAGTTTCATCTCAATATCACTTAATCTGCTCCAGTAATGCCCAAAATAAGAAAATGGCTCCAAACTTGTTTCATTTTTTTTTTGAAACATAGGCAACTCTTTGCATATGTGGCATCTATCAACATGGATGTTGATGTGGCACCATGAATCCACATGGAACCTTGAGGAGATGCCATGCCACCCCTCCAACCACCTAGTTTTATCTCACCGCCCTCCTATCATCCTCCTTCCTTCTTGTTAGAAAAACAGGATTGCAGAGCAATAAATTAAAACAGGAGCGGAAATAAAACACAGAAGATACACAATACAATAGAGACAGAGATATATGTGGTTCACCCAATGTGGGCTATGTCCACCAGGGAAATTTCCAGGTCCTTCATTTTTATTATCCAGCAAAATGAAGGGATACAACCTACAACACACCTGTTGTAACTTCCTCTTATTTCTCTCATAGTCTCCTCACTCAGAATACAACATTCACGATAATACACAACCACAATACAATTCCCTCATAAGAGAGGGTTGCCTTCTAGGGATTTTTTTTTTTTAAATAACTTCTACCGTCAGATCTGTGACCTTATAATGAACGGTCTAGATTGACTACGAAATTACAATATTTTACAAGGAAAATTTTCTCAATATTTCGCTTCGGGGGCCCTGCCCCTGAATCCCCCACCAGGGGGAGGCTACAAAAATTGTCGCCAACCCCCTTGGACCCCCCTAGCAATAGTTGTGGGGGGGGGAAACCCCCCCCACCCCAATTAACGGTGCCCAGACCCGCCCCCCAAAAAACCACCATACCATTGAGGGTACATGTGGCGCTCCCACAACTATTTCAAAGGTTTATTCAAGTTTTGAAAATTGCTCAACAAACCCCTAATACCACTAATGGTAACAGACCAGCTCTGTTGGTCATACTCCCACGGTGGTCTACCACCCCGCCACCCTGGACCTTCCACCGGGGTAGTCCACATTACCACTCCCACGTCACCTACCATGTGGCCCCCACATCATGATGATGTCATCGTATGGAAAAATTTCCATATTTTTCCAATATCCAAAAAAACGCATAATTTCAAGAAACGTCCTTCGACCTCCCCAGAACCTTCTACCTCGACCTCTGCACAAAATGACCTTCAAAATGGCCCATACGGCCCAAGCATTATAAATTGGTGCTCTTATACCAATCTATAGAGAATATAGACTACCAGACTGGGCCACGTTACTTATTGAATATATTTGAATACCAATCTGTGATCTACCTGTTGCCCGGGTACCTCTAAATATGCCTTCTTGAGAAAATTCGAATTTTTGTTACCAATCTTTAATTAATCAAGAAACATGTTGTATGTGCATGCAATTAATAAGAACATGCTAAAACATAAAAGGAAATGAATAACATGTTATGCACATCATTAATAACAAACATGCACATTGTAAACACATATCTCCGAGATAATAAATACACAACAGAATATGAATTCACAAAAAACATAGAGAGCGCTTATCTTTAAATTATTTTTTCACCAATTGGTTGTAGATGTCGGACATTCTACCCAACCATAGACACTATTGTTCCAAATATCAATAACATGTCCTAGGATGACTCTAACACACACAACCAACTATCAAGCTCTCATGGTTTTCTAACCACACATCAATCCTAGTTTACCAGCTCTATTCCCCTTCAACCTGCACAACCGGAAGATATGAACCACTTTCTTTGCAATGCAATCCCTTAGGATGTTCCACTTCTTTTCTAGGGATCCATTTATACTAGTAAGGAAATCTCAATGCTGGAAACTCCAAGGATTCTCAGTTGTGGACGATTCTTTCACAACTGTCATCATTCTCACAACCACAAGCATCCATTCCTTTCTAGAATAATGAATAATTACTTACAACCAACAAGAAATGGCTCTCATCTTCCCATAATTCATTTTCCATGCCCAGACTAAGATAAATAATGAATGAGGAATAAAAAATAATGAATGAATACAAATGGGGAGAAATTGAAATGGAGAACCCCCAAACAACAAAAAAAGGGGTTAATATAATAACATGCAATTCAACACCACATGGTCTTCCCCAAGAAGTTCATGTAACCACTTTCCCCCACTAATATCAATATGGGTGAATAAAATCATAATAAAAGACTTAGCCCCTTTAGCCCCCTCTCTCATGGAATCATATCCCCCTATCACTATCCTTCTCCATCTTGCAAACATTGGTGTATTTTTATTAATATATTCAAAGTATTACATTTCTAGGCACTCTGGCCTTTCAACTTCATAGGAAATTTGACCTTTCATGAATAAACAAAATATATTATTAATTTGGGGACTCGAAAAAATGGTATTACACAAATTTCAACAACAAGTCACCCCTGAGATGGGGCTAGAAATCCACAAAATAGGGTGGTATCTCATTGTCCACTCATAACTTAGAAAATCCCACAACCCACTAGTAATCTCCTACAACTATCTTGATTTTTCACGAGCTCTCTTCTTCTCGACCTGCCCAGCCCAAGGAATGTACCCCTTCAATCTCACTCCATTGGGCATCCCATTCATTTATCAAGGTCTCTTTGGAATAGGTAACTAGGCCTGTCTCTACTGGGAAACTCAAGGGATCTCACTGCTAGGAAACTACCAGGAAAAACAACAAGAATCACTTGTTGTTACAGTGTCACTCACACATGAGTTCACTCTTCAGGCCTGAAAACCTGGCTCTCTAGTCTTCTGCTCCAAATACACTCCAGAAATTCTCCAACATACTCCATAATTTTCCCTCAATGGCTGCTCCAACTCCAAATCTCCTCTTCCCTATCCTTCATTTGTTGTTCATCAAAAACATGAATGTCCAAAACTGTTGTCACTTCCCATACAAATTTACTTTATTTTCTTGCTTGCTTGACTTACACACTTCCACAAGTTGATTATACTCAATTCCCATGCTCCCAATAACTATGGGATGTGACTTCTCACGCCCCCTCTCTTCGATGCATTCAATTATTGGCCTTGGGAACACTTAAGGGGAAATTATAAGTTTGATACATAATAATAATAAAATTCAAGAATGTGGATTGAATTAATAGGCATGGGTAATTCTTCCTTGGACCCCTCTTAGAAAATCTCTTAGACCCTCCCCTCCTGTGTGGATTAATCAGCGCCCATCTCTGACCATGTTCCCCCAGCAGTTGGCATCACATTTTATTACTAAAATTCAAAATAAAATGTGCATATACATTGCTTGGCCATGACCACACATTATATCTACATTAAGCATTAATTAAACTCGAGATTATAGTGGGGATGTTTCAATAAACTTCCCAAAACTTGTTGATTCTTATCCCTTTTCAGATAGCGAACTTGTATGGAATACCACATGTCCAATATTTCATATCTGATTATGAAGTTTTTACCTAAAATATTACAGTCTATCTTGTTTCCAATGGAAATAGTGGCACTCAATTTGGACTTACCAAGATTTAGATATGTCACTTACACCAAGAATGCCTATTTGAGACTAGTTTTAGGAATAATCAAATAACCCTAATTTACATAGCCTAAATATCAGAACATAAAGCAACACAAAACCTGAAATTTTTACCACAATTGCTTTGCTATGTCTCCTCAAGATCCTAAAAAATTTCATGGTTTGAAACCTTGCCAAAAAACGTTATAGCTAAAATTCCAAGATGACTTGTTTGAAACTGATTTAGGACTAGTCACAAACCCTAACTTCCACAGGATGTATATCAGAAAGTATAATGAACTAATACCTAAAATATTTACCACGAGTACCTTAATATGTCTCATAGCTATACTCAAAATTTAGCTATTTGAAGCATCCTAGAATTAAATTTATATAAAAAATACCAATATGTCTCTATTGAAGGAGTGAAACCTTATGATTGTATGCTCTTATACCAAATGTTATGAACCAGACTCCCAAAATAATCAATGAATGGTACACTTTGAGGGGGAAACCTCCTTTTACAATAAATGCAATGCATAAAAAAAGTTTAGATGGTCCTAAAACTAGGTCTCCTTGATATATATATATATATATATATATATATATGATACCAAGGGTACAATTACAATTAAAAGGTCTAGTCGACAATACTAATATAACAATAGAAACACAAAAGCTCAATATCTAGGTATTTACGTGGGGATTAACAGTGTTTGAAGCTTGTGTCGAAAATTTTTACAAGAAAGTGGAAGGTGTGATTAATGTGTTACTTATCAACCTCTAAGAGAACCTAGCAGATAATAATTTATTTTGGAGATTTTATCATCATTCTCGTGGTTGCTACAGAAGAGATCTAAGATCTCTTTGATCTTGTCCACTATTATTTTAGAGCCATAACATAAAATTATAATATAATTGACAAAAAATAAATGAGAAACAAAGCATGAATTATCAATCAAAATACCTTTGAAAGAATTGTTGGTTGAGGATGCTTTGAGTAATATACTTAACCCTTATGCAACTAGGAGGAAGAGGAGTGGGGAAAGTGGGAACACTTTCCTAATTCCTCTTTTAGACTTAAATAAGGGTGAGGATACTCTATTAATTAACACTACAAAGGAGACCAAGCTTAAACAACCCATTACCCAATTTAAGAAGTGAAGGATAAATCCGAGATGGATGAGAATGAGGTGAAGAAAGAGCCAACTGCTTTGTCAAAGGCCTTTGAGGGATCCACTTTAACAATCATGGACTTCTATATTTTGGTTTTAACCGAGTGGAGACTTTCCTAGGATACCCCAACAACTTCATGAATTTTATTTCCTTCCAAGAAGCCAAACTCTTGGAGATAAATTTGAAATATATGATATCCTTCAACCTTCAGGAGATGATTTTTTATATGATTTTATAAACAGGATTGCAGAGTGAAATAGGTTGAAAGATTTCATATCGTGCTGGGTTTTTTATCTTTGGAATGAGGGCTATGAAGGTGGAATTGAAGGCTTCCAAAGTCGTGTTTGTTGTTTTATAGTGCTCCACTACCCTCCCAAGGTTGTTTCCAATGGGGATTTCATAATCGTTGAGAAAGAAATCAATGGGAAGTCCATATATACTAGGGCTCCTATTCCTTTGAAAGGTGTAAAGATTTTTTAGTACAATTATCATTTTCCAATCTCTGCCATAAGATTTGATTATCCTCAAGTTCTACGAATCTTGGAAAGAAACTAGAAAGAAAAATGATGGCATTGATGGTGGCACTATTGTATTCTTTAAGTAGAGTTTGGAAATATATAACCCCCTCCATGGATATATCAAGGAATTTCTCAACCCAAGTATCATATTCTCTAGAAAATTTCCAAACAAAATTGATGTTTTTTCTACAGTCAACAAAGCGATGGAAGAATTTGGTGTTATCATATGTAGCCTTAAGCTAGATTTCCCTACTCTTTAGACACCATTATTTTTCTTTGTCTAGAAAATATTTTGTATTTTAGTTTCTAGTTGAATGATATCTTCTTTATAGGAGTCTGATAAAAAACCAAAGCCTTCCAAAGAGAGCTTGGAGGCTAGGGATTCTTCCACTTCTTGAAGAAGTCTATCATCATTTTCCCTTTTCTCTTTAGACCAATGGATTGCAACCTCTTTGACCTTTTTAGGTTTCGTAGGAATTGAATGGTGGTTAATTGATCAAGATAAATATCAAAGGGGTTCCATGATTCCTTTAATAATTCAATAAAATCATTTTCTTTGAGCCATTATGGATTCAATTTGAAGGGACTTGGTGGTTTTCCCATAGTAGGGGGCACTTTTAAAAGCACTAGATAGTGATATGAGTCTCCATTGATGAATCTAGAGGTCCTCCTCCGAGAAATCCTCTAAGACCAAAAAATCATCTATACATTTAGTTTTTTTGGCCTCCCCTGTCCCACAATTTTTCCAAGTTGAAGTGAGATTGGATAGCTCAATATCTAGTAATCTAGATTGGTCCAAGTTCCTGATGAATGAGTCCAAAAGGTTATCCAATTGTGTCGATGGCCCCCATATCTTAGAGGAACCAAGGAAATCTAGGTCCCCTCCAAGAACCGCCATTTCTCCTTGAATTCAAGAACATTTTAAAAAATGTTCCTAGAAATCCGATCTTTCAAAATAGGGTCCATAGAGGTTCAAGAAGGTGAGAGTTTTCCCCATTTTGAGAGAGAAGAAGGAAGTCCCCAACCTTGATGCAAAATCCCTCGAGTTAGAAAGTGTAAATGGGATTTTCTTCCAACCTGTAACTAAACCTTGAAACCACCCTATGGCATCAACAAAATTGAAGGCCCAACCTTTCAAAATATTGGAGAGATCATGGGTTACTTTTATTCCATTGGTCATTATGTCTTGTGGGTAGATGAGAGAGGGGTTGCATGTTTCAATCAACCACTTCAAGACCAATTTATTGGAGGGATTGGCCATCCCTCTACAATTAAATGTTAAAAAAATCATTTTACACCTCCCTTAGGCGTAGATGCTCTAAGGGCCCTGATCAAACACTTTTTTTACCACTTCTATATTTTTAATTAGTTTAATTCTGAGCTATGGGAAGGTACGATTTTCTACCTCTCTAACATGTCTTGGATTTTTTGTCCAATTGACCAATTCCTCCCTTAGATCCTTTTCAAAAAAACCATGTCCTTTGTTACAAGTTGTTAGATTGTATTTACAAGACTTCAATGAGGGTGAGTCTTCAAGAGAAACAGGTGTAGGAACCTCCTCCAAAGGAGGGATACGGGGGTCCAAAGGCTTGGAATCCATGGAGAGGTTCTCTTAAACCTTCTAGAGGGATGAGGGAGGAGTTCTAAAGTTTTGAGAACCCAAATAAACTAGAGATGAATTTTTTTTTTATTGTTCACCAAATCATCTCCTAGACCAACCTCCCAAGTCCCAATAAGCATCTAACTAGTGGAAACAATAAGAGAGGGTGGAGATGAAGAATTCTTACTTAGAACTATCACTAAATATCACTAATGAGGAATTCCCAAGGGAGGGTCCTACTACTCCTGATATGGATCTTTTGCTTGGATTTTTTGTACCATGTTGCCTTCTTGAAGAATGGCCTAAAGGTGCTTTACATGATTTTCTATTGGATGAATAGGATTTGCGTTCTTTGAAGGTAGAGGAGTCTTTCAAACCTAGGCCTTCTTGATGATCTTGAGAGCACAATATTTTACCCAATGTCCATATTCATGGAATCTCCCACATTTTAAGGGAATCCCTTCATAATTGAGGGCCTGGTCAAAAATATCTATACCTTTCTGAATGATTATTGAATCTTCAAAACCCTTGGAAAGTTCAAGGCCTACTAGGATTATAGCCATCTCCATGTATCATTAAAGGAATTATCTACGTCATAAAATAGACCCAAAGAGTTTTTTATTTCCTTAAACACTTCCTCATACCATATAATTAGAGGAATTCTGAGAATACAAACCAAAACTAAAGTAAACTCAAGGTGGGCCAAGCAACCATCAAATTCCAAGTGCCACTTTTTGATATATAAATCCTAAGAGCCCCATTTCCATAAAGTTCAAAGATTTTTTTTTTCATCCTTCGATGTTTAGAAATTCCAGATTATCCAACCTTTCACTAAGAACATGCTTCAAGGGATATAGCCAGGAAGGGTGCCAAAGGTTCCCTCTATCTAGTATTTGAGCAATGTTTCTCCCATGTTATGCTTGGGAACCTACCTATAAGTGTTGAATTCTCAAACTCCATAATTTCATTGTGTTTCACTGCATCACCAAGTAATACATTAATGGCCCCCTATTTTTTCCTTATATACTTCCTACACTTATGGTGGTTCCCTAGTCCTCCTAGTCCCAAGTCTCCCTATGTATATGTATTAGAATAAGAGGGAGAGATACCACTCATAAGATCACTAGTTAGGTTTAATCCAATAAACCCTTGGTTTTGGTAAAAATTTTTTATCAAATTTCAACAATAATGGAATTGAAAGTACCAACCATCGATACTAAAGGATGTGCATTAGTTGCATTAACTGTGTAGACAAGAATCCATTGTGATGATGTTAATACTCCTACATGATCCATAGCCTAGGCCATATTTCCAAAGGCTATTGGATCTCCATGATTATACTTACGACTATGCTCCCCATGTAGGCGTTGAAAGAAAAGTTGGGGTGAAGGGATGACTGTCACCATTTCATATTTACAAATGGCCCAATACTCAATCAGGTGACCAGGTTGGCCCTGGGCCGAATCTCAAAAAATATATGCATTATCTTTTTCCATGACCTTAGGTCTTGTTAAAGAAAATGATGATGGGAATGGTTCCAAGAATCCATGGATGTCCATGAGGTCAGTCCAAATTTCAAATAATCAACCAAGTCATCTTCCATAAAACCAAGGTGGAGGGGTCACAAACCTAGACATGAGACAATGAAGACTTGATGGAATAAAACCTAGAACATGAAGAAATCCTCAACGCAGAGCTCCATCATTCATCTCTCCATCAAAATTTTCCAAGTTAAATTATCTTAAAAATAGTTATATTTATTTATAGTAATAAAAATATTGATTTTTTTCTTTAAAAAATCTATAAATATTTGGTTATCCTTTTTTGGTTTGATGTTCAAATTGGATCCCTATAACCTCAAATTTCATATCAAAATTTTTAATTTTTAATATTTTAACACGAATTAAATTCTTAATTACATATTTCGTTAAAATAAAATTATTATTATTTTCCCTCGGATGGGGTGTCATCAAGCCACACATGACCATACGCCACATGGCCTAGCACAACCATCGGGCGCTTGATGTTTCTTCTAAGGCGGGTAGCTGACGTGGGATTCAATGACTGAGGTATCTCCTATGCAAAATTTAATGTTACAGGGTACGAAGAAGGTTGAATCGGATGGATCTGGTACTGCTCCTTTGTAGGCATTTATTGTGATAGTCATGGTTTTCTCTACGATACAACACCAAGGGAGGKRTACTCCCGAAGTWTGYAAATTCCCAACCTGGCCCTTCCCGTCATATTTCGGAAGAATCAAGATGCTTCATTMCATTCTTTCCATGTGGTWYSMAGACTCAAGTTGTTCCTGGAAGGTGTTGTGCTTACTCCTCTACTAACCCTAACTCGTTTAAACATTTTAATGTTTTTATTTTTATTTTTTTTAATTTGTTAAATTCAATATGTTTAAATATACTCTTATTTTTTATATTTGTATAATTTTTTAAAATCATTTAATTAGTTATTTTTCTTAAAAAAAAAAACTATAATTTTATTTATAAAAATAAAATTAGATTTCACCAGATACTATGAGTATTCAAAATATCCTTTTTAACCTTTTATAAATCTATTCACCTTGCATGCCTCTTCATCATCTTCTGTATGCAAGTAAATAAAAAAATTACAAAAGTTTTCTTTCATCCTCTCAATAAAACCCAAAAATAAATTCATACTACTATTATTTTTACTCTACCAACATTAGTTCTCATGCTTATACATGAAACTATCATATAAAAAAATAGAATTATAACCAAGTCTCATGTGTATATTCAAGTATATTCCCTTCTTGATATAATGCAATCATCCAAGTTCCACGGTCCAACTTTAGTCTAGCTTTGGATAGTCCATTCGATGTTTTGTTCATGTACTTATAGATGTATGAAAAGTATATGTGTGAGAATGTTGAAAGTAGTTTTTGCACATCATTAAATAGAGGTTGTAAGAGGTTGTAAGGTAAAATTACTCAATGTTATTTCCTTGCACATCCATTCCATTGCAAGGAGAGATACACCAGAGATTTGGATATGTGTAACTCCATACTCATGAGCCAATATCAAAACCAATTTGAGAGCCATCAACTCACAAAAATTTATTGGATTCCTATCAAATTCCATCTTTAAATGAAATGCTATTATTTTGAGAGATAAACAATATTCATCTTGCTCCACCCATGGGAGGAGTACCCTGTGAAGCACCAACAACATATGACCATGGAGTATTCTTATTAATTACCTCTACCTTGGGAATGTGTATAGTTTGATTCTCCTATACTTGACGACAGTCATTTAGGATGTTTAGTGCTTGAACATCATATTTAAGAGGTAGTGTTTCTTTTCCCTTGAACCATTTCAAATTCCCACCCAACCAAAATTCCATGGAAATGTTTAAGGGAAGATATATGATATTTTTTGTATCCTTATTGGCACACCATGACCTGAAGGCTTATTCAATTTCACCTCCCACCGAGACATTTTGATACCCAATCATCCTTTCCACTTCCTTCTAGACTTCCTTTGTAAAGGAGTAGGTCATGATTATATGTGCAATTGTTTCTTCTGCATTTTGACATAAATTGCACCAACCAAGTCCAATAAATGTTCCTTTTTGTAGTGTATCCCATGTGGGATCCCTATTGTTTAAGATAATCCACATAAAAAATTTGGATTTTGTTGGACTCTTTATCTTCCAAATGACTTTCCTCCACCAAACATGTAGATCCTCTCTTTCCTCCTCAACAAGAGCTTTATATCCTATTTTTGGTATATATACCTCTTATGGGTTTATAGACCAAACCAATTGATCATCCTCCTCTCTGATTTTGGCAGTGTTATCTTTTAAGCAGTTTATAAATATCCATCATTCAGTTGCATTCTCTTCCCCAAATCCTAATTCCCTTTAGGTCAACCATTCTTGAAGCCAAAGAGTTGATATGGTCCAGTTTACAACCTCTCTTAACATAAAATAACATTTTCCCTCTTAACTCAAGAATCAACTATGGGGATAACATCCCCCGGATGGGGTGCCACCATGATATGATGGATGCAGCGCCATATAAGGCCACATGGCCAGGCCACACGACTCCAGGTGGTAGTCCAACGTCATGTCCTCCCTCAAAGCCTTACTGGCATTCAAAAGATCTGTCGTCACTTTTCCTCCCTCACTCGAACCATGTAGCTCACACGAACAAGGACCTACGCATCTTCATGGTGCAGCGCAATGAGACCTCTTGGTCACCTCAGCTCCAGCCGACCGTGTTATTGACCCCCTTGTCTCACTCGTTCACTCATTTCTCTCAAAGCGACCCCCCCTGGGCTCATTTCGTTCTCTGCTCTGCTCTCCCTCTCTGGTGTGATTCCTCCATTCGCGTTTTGAAGCTTTCTGGTGTGAACCCTCTGTTCTGGAGCTTTCTGGTGTGAACCCTTTGTTCCCCTCCAAAACTGCCTCTTTCCTTCATGCCACGACCCAGGAGCAGACCAAGGCGTGGAGCATCCTAGTACCAAGCCCGGGGAAGGAAACCACCCCCCTTTGATCAGTCGTGCGAAGCCTTGAGCCCTCCTCGAGTTGTTCCCCCCCACTGTAATTTGGCTTCTCCCGCTCCGTTGGCCCCCATGGACATTCACCCGCTTGAAGAAGGTTTTCCCCCTCCTCTCGCCCATTTAGTCATCCCCTCTCTTTATAAACCACCCATTGATATAGTCACTGACCTCTCCCCCCTCTCGAACCCCTACGGTTGTAGGTTCGAGTGGTTTGATCTCTTAGGCAATTCTCTCAGTTATGTGCCACCTCCCCCCTCTCCCCCACAACGTCCCTCCTTTCCACCACACCCACTCGTCCCTCCCCCGTTGTTTCACATTCTTCCCCTCTTATGGGCTCCTCTTCCTCCTCTCTTCTCTCCCACCACCCCTCTCCTTTCGTTAGCAGGGACAACGAGCGAGCTGATCTCATGACCACTCTGAGCATCATTAAAAAAGATATGGAGGACATCAAAACGACCATGCGTGAAGTTCAAACCAGGGAAGATGATCGGTGGCGCCGAGTGGATACAATGATGGTGTTCCTTCAAGACCTTCGAAGAGCCATGGCTGACCGAGAGAAAGAAAAAGCACAGGCAATGCAGGTCTATGTCGGGTTGCGTCTAGGTCCAGGTTACTAATGCTCTTTTTCTCTTGTTGTCATTATTTTGGCCCTGTGTGGCACAGTAGAATTTTTTCCCTCATATGCATGACATCTAGCCCTATGTGGCCTCGTAGCACAGTTTATTTTATGTACTTGACATTGGACAACGGTGGTTTCTCGAATGGGCACCGTTACCTCTTTTGAACTTGGACACCTAGCAGAGGTGGTTTCCCAACAGGGCACCGCTGCCAGGTAGTTAGTTGACTTTCAAACATCTGTATTTTTTACTAGGAATCAATACATACTCTAAATTACAAAAAAAAAAACTATGGGGATAACATGTGTCTACCTTTTCTACCCACCCATGGATCAAGAGAAATTTGAACTCTATCTCCTTTACCAACTTGCCTTATCATCTAGTTACCAACCAAATGAAAAGAAAAATTCACCGCTTTCCATATTATTGAATCATTTTGAACTCATTTTATTACCCATTTCCCCACCGAGTCTGGAGCAATAAATTTGGATTTGATTACCTATACCCACAACCATTTTCCTTGAATTAAGCTCCAAACATTTTTTGTTGCTATATATCTCGAAAAGAGGAATGCATTTTTTAAGTCCCAACCTCCATTTTCTTTTGGAAGGGATAATTTCTTTCACGAGGATATATAAAACCCTTTTTTTCCTTACTCTCCAAGACATATGAATCTATAACATAACCTCTTAATGACTTCTAGAAATCCTTTTGGAATCCATGCTAGCAACATCCAAAATATAGGAATTGCTTCTAAGATCGCGTTTACATGTACCATCCATCCTCCATAGGAAATCCACCTATTACGCCGTGTGTTTATCTTCTTTTCCACTTTTTCCAATTACATATTTTTAACATATTTAGCTTCAAATAGAGGCCCAAGTACTTTAGACCCAGGTCAATATCTACAAGTTTGAAAGGAAACATTTGAGATATGAAATTGCTTTCCTACTTAGGAATGCCCCACAGTGGATTGTTGATTTTTCTAGGTAAATTTTCATTCTTGATGACTTATAGAATAAATCCATAATATCTTTAAAATTCTCTACAACCCTTCTATAACCCTCACATAATATTAGTATGTCATAAAAAAATAGTAAGTTTGTGATGTTGCAAGATGTACCAATATAAACCCCTTTAAAACTACCATTTTCAAAATCCTCCTTTAACAACCTGCTCATGCCTTCAATGACTAAAAGGAAAGGGAGAGTGGATAATGGGAACCCCTATCTTAGGCCTCTTCTTGACTCGAAGAAGGGAGAATTTTCCCCATTTATGAGGACAACAAAATATGCATATGTAATGCAACTCATTAACCATACCACAAATTGATCATTGAAACCTAAATGAATGAGAATTATCCTGAGAAATAGCCATGTTACCCTATAATGATTTGAAAAGGTCCACTTTTACCACCATCGATATTATATTCTTGACTTTTATTGAATGGAGTCCTTCCTGAGAAATCCCTATAGCCTCTTGAATTTGTCTTCTTTCTAAAAAAATAGATTGTTTTTTAGAAATTTGTCTTCGTGGAATGCATTTTAGTCTTCTTGGTATTATCTTGGAAATTATTTTGCAGATACAATTGCATAAATAAATTGGCTCAAAATTTTCAAAGGATGTCAGGTTATCATTCTTTGGGATTAGCGTAATAAAATTCGTGTCGAGTGCTCCAAGAATTTTCCGTATTTCTCTTTTGGTCTCAACCACCCTTCTTAAATCTTCTCCTATAAAATCAAAACACCTAAGAAAAAAATCCACATGAAGGCCATTTGGCCCCTGGCTTTTGTCTTTCTAGAAGCTCTGAAGAATCATTAGCAATTTGTCTCTCCCAACTTCCTCCATCAAAACTTGAGTATCCTCATGATTGAAAAAACTTGGGAAAGAGTTTGACAATTTTATTAGCTCTATTATGGTGGCTCTAGAGTCCTCTTTGAAAAGGGATGAGAGATAATTTACTCCTTTTGTAGCTATATCCTTGAAATTTGTTGCCCATGTACCATCTTCCTTTTACATTTTCCATATTGAATTAATTTGTTTCCTACAATTTTCATATCTATGAAAAAACTTCATGTTATCATCTCTTGCCTAGAGCCATAAGGCTCTTGTTTTAAGCCTCCACTCTTTATGTTTTTCCAGGAGTATATGCCTCTTTTTTTCTTCAAGTAGTTTTACCTCTTATTTATGTTCCTCTATCAAATAACCAAAGCCTTCACTATTTAATGTAAAGCCAAAGCGTCCTCCACTTCCCAAATATTTTTATCATCCTTCAAAATTGTTTCCTTTTCCCATTACATAGCTACCCTTTTTATTTTATTTTTTTCATATTTTGATGAAACTATATGGGAGCACATTCCCTTAAGTTTCCATCATATGGCACCCATACTTATTTAATCATGTTTATAACATCCTCTTCCCTCATACACTATGGATTCATATTGAATGGGATAGTAGGTTTCTCCTAGGAGGGGGATATGTCCAGTATGATTTGATTATGATCAGAATCCCCCTAGAGGTAACCCATTGTTTTATTCAAGTTACATCATCAAGAAAAACTTCAAATGTTAGGAAAATATTAAGTCTCTTTGCAAGCTCGTTACTCTAGGTTGGGGATAGTTTGGCAGGTTCTGTTGGATTATTGAGAGGGGGGGTGAATCAGTAATAGAGCAATCTAATCCTTTTTCACCATAAAATGCAGGTGTTATATCAATGTAGCATTATCATCCAATAGTTGCAAAGTAAATAAACAATGAACAAATGAACAATCACACACATACACAGTACACCAGTGTTTTACGTGGAAACCCAAAGCGGGAGAAAACCATAGAATGCTTTTTCTTATATGTCTTTAAGAATTACAATCATTGGAAGCACCAACTTCCTTTGTTTTCCAACTGCAACTGGAAGGAGGCTCCAACCCCCTAGTTTCTTAGGCTACAACCTGAGGGAAGCTCCAACTCCCCAATTCTTTGACTACAACCAGAAGGAGGCTACAACCCCCTAAGTTCTTCGGCTACAATCGGAAGGTGGCTACAACAACCTATCCTTGCCTCGTACAACCGCCCTGACATACAAATGCCAAATGTAGACAACCTGTCAATGTCACTGAATCAACCACTACCACTGTCAACTTGTACCAATCAACCTGCACCAAACAACTTGCACCAATAACCTGAACCAACATGTACCAATCAACCTGCACCAAACAACCTGTACCAATAACCTGAACCAACATGTACCATGCATCAACAATGCATCAACCTTAACTCATCAAGATGTACCAACATCATCAACTATACACCTCATGTATGTGCCAACTCATCAACTACTTGTCTCAACCATGTACCTCAACCATACACCAAGTACATATACCAATATAACCATCAAAAATTTTCTAGCAATACATCACACTATCCATAACCAAATACCATAAAACCTTATATCAAACCATGTGCCATAACCTCACTTTTATGTATCCTCAAGTTAAACCAACAACTTCAACAACACATCATAACCAAAAGACCAATACCCATATGCCAAATACCAACTGTATCCCTCAACAAATCTGATATATGCAGCAATATTGAACATCCAATACCATCTCAAGAGCTAAACCCTAGCTTACAGAACATACCTCAAACAAGATGTGCCATATCTCTCATAAATAGACCCCAACCATGTTGCTGCCACGATTTTTCTGCCGTACTTTTTTTGTCGCGATTTTTCTGTCGCACTTTTTTTGCCGCACATTTTCTGTCGCGCTTTTTCTGCTGTGATTTTTTTTACCGCAATTTTTCTGCCTCACTTTTTCTGCCAGGATTTTTTTGCCGCGATTCTTTTTCCGCACTTTTCTCTATCAATAATACCTGCCCAAATAACCTTTCACAAAAATAGATATTCAATGATATTCAATAGGTTCAAGTGTGATTAAATGAGAGAGCCTTGCCTCTTATTTATACTTTCATGTAGCATCTCACTTTCCTTATTTTAGGGAGTTCTCCATTAACTTTATTATTTAAATAATTTATTTTGCAAACACTTTGACCTTTTGGGGCTTCTAGATGACTCATGAGGGTTCTCCAATTTCACATGGCCATAACTCTCTAACCGTGAGGAGTTATGTGACGTTCCACATACCGTCGGAAATGGCATGACATGTACTATCCATCTAGAATAGTCTTACCTTTAAATAGATCAAAACTCATACCATCATCCATCAAACAAAATTGGGTCCATTACCCAAACCTTTGTGCTACCAAAATTCGCTACCAGACTTTCTTCAAGGGTTGACATCAATGACAACCAACCCAATTAATCAACAATCTCCCCCTTTGGCATTGATGTAAACACTCTAATGCAATACTGAAGTCATGTCATGCAATACTGAAGTCATATCACTCATGCTCCCCCTGTGACCATCGCTCCCCTTAGAACCATACCTCTGTGTTCTGCATCTGATAAATCTCTCCCCCTTTGTCATCAATGGAAAAATTATCTTTCCATCCAGGGCTTCTCCCCCTGACTGAACTCTTTCTGAAACTGATCTCCTGACCTGAAATGTCCTCTTTATGGTGCTTCCTCGTGTAAATCTAAGACATATAAGATAAGCGTTCAAAAGCATTCATTTTGGAGTAGAAATTACTCTGAGTCTCTGGCGAAGATATTTAAAGGCTTCCCGTGGAAGCAGTTTTGTAAAGATGTCTGCCACTTATTCTTTTGTGCCCACATATTCAACTCTGATGTTCTTCTCTGCAACCTGTTCCCATAGAAAGTGATACTTTATTGGAATGTGCTTCATCTTGGAGTGCATCACCAGGTTATTTGAGATACTAATGGCGCTTGTATTATCACAATAGATTGGAATGGGCTCATCATACTCAATCTGTATATATGTCAGAGTTTGTTTCATCCATAGAACCTGTGTACAACATGTTGTTGTTGCAATATACACTGCCTTGGCTGTATATAAGGATATTGATGATTGTTTCTTTCTTAACCATGATACTAAACACTCACCCAAGTAGAACGTTGCTCCATTGGTGCTTCATCGGTCATCAATGCAACCTTCCCAATTTGCATCTGTGTAGGAAATAAGTGATAGATCCTTTCTTTTTGGATACCATAATCCAAACTCTTTTGTTCCTTTGAGATATCTGAAAATCCTCTTCACTGCTAATACATGTGATTCCTTTGGTGTTGCTTGAAATCATGCCACTTGTCCAAATGCATACATTACATCTAGTCTAGATGTTGTCACATATAATAAGCTACCAATCATTGGCATGTA
>SNQJ01S0036402.1:78677-96527 GCA_010110895.2 Picea sitchensis
TAAAACTCATTGCCATTGAAAACCTATGAAAATCTATGGTAAAAAAATGAGAAATAATGGGCAAATTTTTTTACTTACCTCCAAATGCAAAAATTGTGAAATGGACTAAAAATTCCAATGCCAAATCCACAAATTTGACCCTTGAATCCACAAAATCCCAATGGCAAACTCCTCCTTGGCTGGTTGAATGGCTTGGCTCTCCTCCTTGGCTCACTGAACAAATAAAACGTTTAAAACCCCTCACGGACCCCTTAAAAACCCGCGGACTGTCAAATTTTTAAGTCGGGCGATTTTTACCCATCGACCCGCGATTTTTAGCCGATTTTTTACCTAAAAATCGCCAAAAAATCGGCCGATTTTTTGGGCGATTTTTTCCTTAAAAATCGTTTTCCGGAAAAACTCGCGATTTATCGCGATTTCGGCGATTTTTTGGCTATTTTTACAACAGAGGCTAAAATCCAAAAAAAGTTAGGAATGTATAACATAACATAGCACAGATCTATTTCTACATAGTGCCAAAGAAAACAAAAATGTGGAGTTTGAAGGATAGATTGATCTTTCTCAGGGTTTCCTCATCAATCAACACTTCTTCATCAATCCACTGCAGAAGAACGACCAAGGTTCGAATCACATCCACTAGGAACCAAAACCAGGTATTTTATGCAATCCCCACACATTTATTGTTAGAATTTAAGGGCAAAATATAGATTAGCTAGGAACATAAATAATTTTAATTTTATTTGCTCCTGTAATTTTGGATCAACAATATCTTAAAAAATTCTGGTGTAAAAACTAATAACAGAAATCATATAATAAATATGAGTATTACTTTATCAAAACAAAGAACAAATTTACATGATGTTCTTGTTGTTATCCTCTTTTTTGTATGCTCAGAAAAAGGATTTAAGGGTCATGGGTCAAACCCTCAAGGTAGATCTCATCATGATCCTTTGAACAATTTGCCAAGAAGAACCTTTTATGGTAGTGTACCAAAAAACTGACCAACTGGCTCGGAATTAAGATGCCATGCTAACATCAAGAAATAGGGATAAAAACAACACACTAGTGTCCAGCCTAAGGACTGAAAGGAGACCTCAAACAACCCTAAAACTCCAGTCCAAAAATACAAAATTGCTACAGCAATAGATAGCAGTTCTAGGGATGTCTTATCAAATCCTTTTCAGGGTATTAGGGCTGCAAGGTAAGGCCGCATGCATATGTGGCACTAGAAAAGGACAGTGACAGCATACACAGGTGGAACCAGCAAGGAGACAGTAGTAGCATACACAGGGCTGCACTATCATAGATAAGGACGGCATCAACAAACACCAGCAAAACATTAGGACAGCAGGGGCGACGCCATCAAACAGCAAGGGCAGCAAGGGATGACACCATCAAACAGTAGGCAACAAGGGAAGACACCATCAAATAGCAAGGGTGTCACCATCCAACAGAACCATACCTTCAATCAGCAGAGGGTAAGCCCACAATGGCTACACTAATCAAGAAAATTGTCCTAGAGAGAGCCACACCACTTCACCAATCTAAACAAAAAGGATCCGCAGAAAACCTCAGACCAAAACTCGGCTAGGAGGAAGAATGAGTGTGTGTCTAGTGAGAGATAAGTCTATTTATTTATAGATTGGTAGGTAGGTTAGGGTTAGCAATTTAGCCCTAACTTTTAGGGTTAGAATAAACCCTAAAAAATTAAACATTTAAACCATTAATATTTTATAACATAAATATTAAATGTTAAAATAGAAAAGTCAACAAGTCAAGGAGAGGGGATCCAAACTCAAGGCGGATAGCTTTCTTTAGGAAGAAGCAAAGGACCAAACCAAAAACTCACACAAAAAATAAGGGGGACGTAACTCAAGCAAGGGATGGCAAAAATAATAAGACAAAGTCAAAGGGGGGTTCTTCTTCAATGGCAGAATGTCCACAAGAGTCTCATGATATAACTTATAAGATTTATCATCCCAGCATAAGAGGAAGGTCGATGATGTGATCATGTCCTTCTTCTTAAATGCTCCTAGGTCTTATGGACCATCACGAGAAAGAAGAATATCACACATCATCTCGGTTTGGTACTTAACCAAGATACTGCCTGGTCTCAGACCAGGATACCCTGGAACGCATATGGGGGCCCTAGATCACAACTAGGGTCTTATCCACCAAGGTACACAACCAAGGATCAATCCAAGCATCGAGCGAGGATTCCCTGGAACACATCCAGGGGCCCTAGAACATATCTAGGGAATTATAACATCAAATTGCTTGGTCCTTGACCAAGAACCCCAACAATACATTGGGGGCCCTCACTAGGGTCTTTTTTCATCGCTCTAACTGCTTGGTCCTAGAACAAGAACCCCAAGAGTGTACTGGGGGCCCTAGATCTTAGCTAGGGTCTTTGCCATCCTCCTGAAGAATGGCTCTTGCAGCTGCATTAATTTTAACACTCCCTCTCAGCAAGGGAGGCATTCTCAGCAACACCAAGCTTGTCTCGAAAGTACACAAACTTTGTCAATGACAGGGGCTTGGTCAAAATATTTGCAATTTGTTCCGCCGTCGGAACATACTGAATACTGAGAATGTTCTTCTGCACCATGTCCTGAACATAGTGATATCTCATCGAAATGTGTTTCGATCTGTCATGAAACACAGGATTCTCGGCGAGATTTATACAACTCTGGTTATCACAGTGAATTACAGTGGGTTCCAGCTTAGCACTAAGCAAATATGACAATAGCTTTATGAGTCACACTGCTTCTCTACTAGCAACACTTGTAGCAATGTATTTTTCCTCTGCAATGCTTTTGGATATGAAGCCCTGCTTCCTGCTGGACCAGGAGATCATAGTTGAACCCAAAATGAAACAATATTCGAAAATGCTCTTCTGATCCACTATACTTCCCATCCAATCTGAATCTGTATATCCATGAAGAATTACACCTCCACTGGAAGTGTATCTGAGCCCATAGTCCATAGTCCCTCGGACATATCTGAGAATATGCTTAGCAACAACCATATGAATGTGTTTTGGCTCACACATGAACTGGATGAGGGCATTTATTGTGTAACAAATGTTTGGTCTGGTGTGTACTAGATACATCAAGGACCCAATAATATGACGATATATTGTAGGGTCTTTTGGATCTGAACCTGTAGCTTGATCATGTAACTTCTTCAGGTTAAAAATCATAGGTCTGGTCATGGAATTACATTCCAACATCCCAAATATGTGAAGCACATCAACTGCATACTTACTTTGTGAGAGAAAAATCTCACCAGGTTTATGCCACACCTATAAGCCAAGAAAGTAATGCATAAGACCCAAGTCCTTCATTTCAAACTCTATTGATAGCTCCCTCTTATTCTGAGCTATCAGATGTTCCTCTCCAGTAAGGAAAAAATCATCCACATATAAAACCAAGATAACAAGATGATTCTTCACAATCTTTATATAAATATTAGGGTCTACTATACTCTTGGAGAACCGAAGACTCTGAAGAAAACTGTCAATTCTTCCATACCAAGCTCTCGGAGGCTGTTTCAATCCATACAAGGATTTCTTGAGTTTACAGACATGGGATTCTTTCCCATGGATCAAAAAACCCTCATGTTGTTCGATATAAACCTCTTGCTCAAGTTCACCATTAAGAAATGAAGTCTTAACATCCATTTGGTGAAGTTTCCAATTAAAAATTGAAGCAAGAGAGATGATGATTATGATAGAGGTATACCTGGAAACAGGAGCAAAGATCTCATCATAATCAATTCATTCTTTCTGAGAGAAGCCACGAGCCACAAATCTAGCTTTGAATTTTTCAACACTGCCATTTGTTGCATGCTTTATTTTGTAAATCCATTTAGAGGTTACTACGGATTTTCCTTGAGGTCTTGGGACCACTTCCCATACATCATTCTTCAATATTGACTTGTACTCTTCTATCATGGCATCCTTCCACACTTTATGTTTGGCAACCTCATAAAAACTGGAAGGTTCTGAGTCAATCACAAGATTCAACTGAGCTATCAAACCTGAGTATTTATCTGGCTTCTTGCTTTGTCTGAAAGTACCTTTAGGTGCTGCATTCTTTTTTGCTTCCTTTAAAATTTCATGGAACCATGTTGGCTTCCTTTTGACAGGAGGTTTCTCTAGGGGAAACTCAACAGAATCCCTTATGGGATCCACTGAAGGCTCTTTGGTCTCCTCCCTCTACTCATCTAAAAGTTGTGAATCTAAAAGTTCTGGAGATGAAGCTTCTTGCTCCTCTGTATCACATGGAATTTCTTTGGAATGACGAAAGGCAACTTCCTCATGGAAGATCACATCTCTACTGACCTCTATGTACTTTTTCCTTGGTACATAGATTCGATGTGCTTGTGAGGTCTCACTATACCCCACAAAAGTGCCTTTCTTTCCAAAGGGCTCTAGCTTAGTCCTCTTTTTTTTGGGTACATGAATGTAGACACGACTACCAAAAATTCTCAAATGATCAACTGAAGAATTCTGACTACTTGTGAAGAATTCTTCTGAAGTTTTCTCTTCCAAGGATTTATGAGGACACATGTTCTAAATATAGACTGTTGTACTTGTAGCTTCGACCCAAAGAGACAATGGAAGATTTTAATCATATATCATAGCTTTGGCTACTTCACAAATTGTCATGTTCTTTCTTTCTGCAACCCCATTCTACTGGGAATTATAAGGCACGATCAGATCCCTCTTAATCCTAGAAGCCAACAGAGATCATCATACTTGTGGGAGTCAAACTCTTTTCCATTGTCTATTTTGAAAACATGGATATGTCTACTTGTCTGATTCTCAACAAGATTCTTGAAATCCTGTTACCATCTTTTTCAAACCTGGGAGAGCATTATAGTTGAGATGTCCAAACCTTTTGTGCCATAGTTCGCAGGGGTTGATATATCATGAGCTAATGCTTGAATAACTTGACCAGTTACTTTGTAAAGTCCACCTTCTTGAGCTCCGATTGTCATGGCTGAGCTCATACTTTCATTTGATGGACACATAAGATCCTTTCCTTTGGAGAACGATACGGAGTACCCTTTACTTTCTAGAACTGTAACTGGGATAAGATTTTTCTTTAATCCAGGAACATAAAGAATTTCTTCAATATGAAATACATTACCTGACTGAAGCTGAAAAGATGCTGATCCAATTCCTTTGATGGAATAAGTGCCATCATCACCCAATTCTATCTTCACATTGAACTTCTTATATCGATAGTTCAGAAGGTTATGTTTGAAGCCTGCCATGTGCTTGGAGGCCCTGTTGTCCACTAACCAAATTTATTTTGATTTGGTGACAACATCGGAGAGAGATGAAACAAGACAACTTTATTTGCATTGTTCTTGTTCTTTAGTAGCATCTCTCGTTCTCTTTCTTTGAGGCTCTTCTTCTTTAGTTGCAACCGAAGCGTGGAACTTGCCTTTCCGTTTTTGCTGTGAAGGAGGGTTCCTGCAGTCTTTTGCATAATGTCCTAGGTTGTTACAGTTAAAACATCTTACTTTAGATAAATGAGAGTAAGAATGAGAGTGCTTACCTTGAGGTTTCTTACGCTTCTTTTGTGCTGAGGAAACCTCTTCCATTTCTTGGCTTTGATTGAAAGGGCATGGTCTTTTACCGTTGAGGGTTCATTTCTTCTTTTAAGTCTTCCCTCTTCTTCCAAGCAATCATGCCATAATTCTCGAAGTTGGGTTGAACTTCTCTTCCCTTGACTGATGAGAGAAATGTCTCCCATGATTCAAGAAGACCATCTACTGTTGTTTGTACAAGGTCATCATCATCTACTGCAACTCCAATTGTTGCAAGTTGATCTCTTGTTTGGGCAATTTTGGAAAAGAAGGAAGAGATGGTTTCATCCTTTTCCACCTTTAATGTAAGTAATTGTTTCTTCAAAGTACTCTTTTGAGTTGGGGCCTTCTTTTTATATAGATTTGCTAGGGCATCAAATCATTCCTTAGTTGTTCTTAGATGAGCAATAAGAGGCATCATGTTGTCTTTAACTGAGTAAAAAATGGCCCTCTTAGCTTTGGCCTGCCTCTTCTTATAGGATGCTCTTCCTGCATTTGAAGTAGGTTCTTCCATCACCCTGGTAACCAGCTCATCCAAGTCACCTTCTTCTAGGATATTAAAGAACCTAGCCTTCCAAGCATTGAAGTTTGAATCCCCTTCAAGCCTATCTTCTACTTTGACTGAAGATGAAGCCATACTGAAAAAAAGATTTGATATAAAACAAGCTTATTTTTTATCTGCAAAACAAACCCTTAATTGTGGATCTATGTAGGATCAAAATTCTGCCACAATTGAGCTCTTTTCACGCCCTAAGCTCTGATACCATGTTAAAATTTAAGGGAAAAATATAGACTAGCTAGGAACAGAATAAATTTTAATTTTATTTACTACTGTAATTTTGGATCAACAATATATTCAAAAATTCTGATGAACATAAATCATATAATAGATCTGAGTATTACCTTAGAAAAACAAAGAATAGATTTACCTGATGTGCTTGTTGTTATCCTCTTTTATGTATGCTCATAAAAAGGATTTAAGGGTCATGTATCAAACCCCCAGGGTAGATCTCATCATGATCCTTTGAACAATTTTCCAAGAAGAACATTTTAGGGTAGTGTACTAGAAAACTGACTAGCTGGATGAGAATTAAGATGAAATGCTATCATCAAGCAATAGGGATAAAAACAACATACTCGTGTCCATCCTAAGGACTGAAAGGAGACCTCAAACAACCCTAAAACTTTAGTCCAAAAATACAAAACTGCTACAACAATAGCTAGCAGTTCTAGGGCTGCCTTATCAAACCCTGTTCAGGGTATTAGGGCTACAAGGTAAGGCAACATGCACAGGTGGCACTAGAAAAGGACAGTGGCAACATACACAGGTGGCACCAGTAAGGAGACAATAATAGCATACACAGGGCTGCACTAGCAGAGATGAGGACGGAATCAACAAACACCAACAAAAAATTAGGACAGCAGGGGTGACACCATCAAACAACAAGGGAAACAAGGGACGACACCATCAAACAGTAAGGGAAGCAAGGGACGACACCATCAAACAATAGGCAGTAAAGGATGACATCATCAAACAACAAGGGCAGAACCATCCAACAGAACCATACCTTCAATCGGTAAAGGGTAAGCCCACAGTGGCTACACCAAGAAAGAAAATTGTCCTAGAGAGAGCTGCACCACTTCACCAATCTAAATAGAAAAGAACCGCAACAAACCTCAGACCAAAACTCGGCTAGGAGGAAGAATGAGTGTGTGTCTAGTGAGAGATAAGTCTCTTTATTTATAGATTGGTAGGTAGGTTAGGGTTAGCAATTTAGCCCTAACTTTTAGAGTTAGAATAAACCCTAATAAATTAAACATTTAAACAATTAATATTTTATAACATAAAATATTAAATGTTAAATTAGAAAAGTCGACAAGTCAAGGAAAGGAGATCCAAACTCAAGGTGGCTAGCTTTCTTTAGGAAGAAGTAAAAAACCAAACCAAAAACTCACACAAAAAATAAGAGGGACGTAACTCAAGCAAGGGGTTGAAAAAGTAATAAGACTAAGTCAAAGGGGGGTTCTTCTTCAATGGCAGAATGTCCACAAGAGTCTCATGATATAACTTATAAGATTTTATCATCCCAACATAAGAGGAAGGACGATGATGTGATCATGTCCTTCTTCTTAACTGATCTTAGGTCTCATGGACCATCCTGGGAGAGAAGAAGATCACACATCATCTCGGCTTGGTACTTAACCAAGAAACTTCTTGGTCCCAGACCAAGATACCCCAGAATGCATCTGGGGGCCCTAGATCACAACTAGGGTCTTATCCACCAAGGTACACCAACCAAGGATCAATCCAAGCACCGAGCAAGGATTCCTTGGAACACATCCAGGGGCCCTAGAACACATCTAGGGACTTATACCATCAAACTGCTTGGTCCTTGACCAAGGACCCCAACAATACACTGGGGGCCCTCACTAGGGTCTTTTTCCATGGCTCTAACTGCTTGGTCCCAGACCAAGAACCCCAGGAGTGTACTGGGGCCCCTAGATCTCAGCTAGGGTCTTTTCCATCCTGCCTGAGAATGGCTCTTGCAGCTGCATTAATTTTAAAATTTAAATTATTCTCCCACATTCCACATTGAAGATTTCGAAGACCCCACTGTGAATGAGAAGGTTTCATACCATGAAAATGAAGATATATCATACATTGAAAATGAAGACCTGTTAGACAGTGAAAATGAAGACCTGAGAAATTTTGATAAATTCCTCATTGAAACCCTAGAAAAACAATAGGATTCTGAAAATGCCAATTCCAGAAAGAAATTTGATGGAGATACAGAAAAAATAGTTTTGTTGCTTAAGAAGAACATGGAAACAAAAGAGCTCATAATAGAATTGCAAACTCTGGATTTGAATTTAAATAAGAAATTTGTAGGAAAGGTAATTAACACCCCAGCTATTAAAATGAATCAAATACTTAGTTTTCTTTAGTGGGCATTCAAGTCAATAATGCATAATAAAGGTGGGGTTAAGCTGGAGCTATTGACAAGTTTGATTGAAGAGACCGTAGAAAATCATGAAGGATTTATTGATAATTCTGTATCGAATATCTTGATTCATTATCTGGGTTGTTCTTAAAGAGCCAAAGAGGCTCTAGAGGTTTTCAAACAATTTGATAAGTTCAAATGTGAGCCCGAAATTAAGTCCTATTACTTGAAAAATTGGGAGATTTGTATGGGTTCTCTTTATGATGAGACATGGAGTGTTTTTGAAAGAATGGACAAGGCTGGCCATGTTCCATTTTTACTTCCTTGGCATAGCTACTCACGATTACATTATAAGCATAAATATCAGGCTTAATATGTCTCCTAGGCATCCACTAAATTTTAAATGACAATAAGACAATGGAAATAAAATGATGAAATGCTTTGTATAAGTTAACCATAGAGACTGTAGACAGAATGCAAGTCTTGATTTTAGTATCTCCTTAGTTATACAATGTAATCCACAACTACATGTTACTTCATAGATCAAATAAGTAAATCATGGAACATGACCCTTCATGGTGTGTACAGTTCATTGGAAGACAATTTATTGCATGTAATTGCTCTTCATTAACAAAGTTAATGCAAATTAAAGAATCAAGAGATGAACATTGTCCAATTCCCAGACATGGCATAGGCCTTGAAGCCTGAAGAAACCCCTACAGCCTCCCATTTTGATTGCAATAAAAATGGTTCCAGAGAAAATGCTCAAATGGGTTACTATACATTCAAAAGAAAAAAAGAAAATGCTCAAATGGGTTACTATACATTCAAAAGAAAAAAAGAAAAGAAAACAACATGAGAACCCTCCATAAACTTACCTTTTCTTCTACATTGGACACTTTCTACAAACATCCCATTTTCACTGCAATAAAAATGACTTCAACGTCCATACCCAAATGGGTTGCTATGTATTCACAAGTGGAATTACATAGGAGACTGATTGTATAAAGTAGCAAGGACAAACCTGCAATTGGCTTCACAGAAAAATGATAAAGGGTATTTCATAAATGAGTTGGTTGTTAAGGAAATGATGAAAGATTATTTTCTACTATAACTATTGATGATGAATTTTTTTTTTAGTTAGAAGAACATGTTGAGTAAAATATTTGTATAGTTGTTGTGCTTTGACATTCTTTTTAGTGTAACACAACCAATTAGAGTATGCACACTTTTTTATCATTTTCCACCTCAATGGAGATTAGATATCTGGTATTCTGTGTTCCTTGTTTTACTCTAATGGTCATTGGCATCGTCTTGATTACAAGGAGGTAAATGTTATTTCATAACTTAAATATTTTTGCTGACAACAAATGGATTTAATTTATTGACTATGGGTTGCTTTTACTACTCAATTTCATGTTTTTGTTTTGGAGATAGACAGCCTTGTGATTCTCCAGCAGACAACTGATTGTAAATGATTAAGATATATTATAAACTAGAGATATGTTACAAATAAATGATTAAGATATATCATAAACTAGAGGTATGTTGCGACTTGATATTCCATGGACATGCTTAAATCAGAATCCTTCGAAAAGGATTTCAATTCAAGTAGTAGTATCTTGGCTGGAAAATGTTCGAGTCAATACCCAACAAATTAAAGTTCACCCTATTACTGATGAATTCTCTGAATAAATATTTCATCTTTCCAGAATCAGATTTTCAAGCCTGTTGATATATGGTCTTTTTTTTCAAGCAAGTTTTAGCCATAGTGTTGAATCAACTTGTATGTAATACAATTTTTTTCTTTTCTTTTTGTCCAGTTATTATGTTATTCCATGTGTAGGAGTAAAATTATGGCAAGTATTTGTTGTTTGGGCAGGCTGAATAGAAAGTTAGAAACCACTTCCTTTGTTGTTCCTGCAAACCATATTCAAGCAATTGGTGCATTTTCTGCACTGGTGAGTGGCATGCCTATAGTTTTCTTCTAATAATGGCACAACAACATTGTATAATGCAAGAAAAATTAGATAGCATTTTGAAATTGTTGTTTGTGATATCATAGAAGCACGTAGTCATGTTTGGGGTTAATTTTGATAACAAGATTTCTTATTACTATTTGTAATAAATGATGTTCAAAGTGGAGGGTGAGTGATTTTGCAGTAACATTTTCAATTTGATAGACCCTCATGGATACTTTGAGACTAATCTTTCTTGGAATACACGTGGATTTTTTAATGGAGATACTCTCTCGATTAGTAAACAGGCAAGTGAGATGCAGTTCTGAAATAATGTATATGGATGGTTTGTAACCTGTTTTAGAAAAAAATATGAACATGGCTAAGAATTTCTCTACATAAGAATATTATATTTGATTAGCGAAACCCATGGGGGATTCACCTTGTTTACCAATATCTTATCATGTTCATTCATAAAGGGGTTTTTTTAATTGTTAAAAATAAGGTCAATATATTGTAGGCATTGGAGGGGGGAATTTAGGGTATCAGTGGGTTTATAGATATTGGGGGGTATAAAAAGAGGTATCTAGCAAAAATACGGTTTTTTATTGGAAATATGTATTGGGATGGGTGCTCAAAATAAGGATTTTGGGAGGTATTTATCAATATCTATTGAAATCAGGGGTATTCTTTAATATCTCATGAACGCACGTGCTATGTCACAGGTTCATTAAGTGAAGACCCCGTGGTGAAACCGGTGTTATTAAAATTTCCATTGTCAATTGCGATGGAAGTAGAACATGGTTTGTTCAATTATAAATAGTTTTTATGTTTAGGGATATGTTTTTTTTAATTAGGCTAAAAGTTTTGCAACCCTGGCAATTTATATTATCTAACTTAATAAGATATTTTTTCTTTTAATTTAGTCAAGTCAACTAATTTGTATCCCATATCCTAGTTTGTTTTTTGTATTTCTGCATTTTGAAATGACATTTCAAGAGAATTATAGAAACAAAAAAGATCAATCATCAAAGGTGAAACTTTGCCAGAATGTTTAGGGTCATAATTTAGCAATATTAGATATTTTCCCAATGTTACAGCAATACATGATTGCATGTTACTTCTTTTTAATACAATGAACATGGGAAAAGTGTTTTCTTGTTCTCTCATAGAGATTTTGTAGTAATTGGGTCCTACTTTCTTGATATGCAATGCTCTTTTACAAATTCTACAGCCACAACATTCAGTTGTTGATGAAAGAATGGAGGGGGCTGGTGCTTCATATGTTCCCTATGAAAAACAATTTAACATTTTCACAAAGCGTGCCTTAATTTGTTACATGAAATTGTTACTAGGAGTGCCTTATCCATTGAACTTTAAGAACACCTAGTAAACAAGTTTTGAAGGTAGATGATGAAAGGTTTGTTTATATTGATGGTCCTCTTGTTATTGTATTTCATATTCTTATCATAAGGACACCCATTGGGTCCTGGAATTCTCATCAATACAACAAACGCTGGGATCAACCCACAATTTCCCCTGGATTTCTTTGAAAAGACAACCTGCATTACTACTGACATTAAGATGGGAGGTGATATTTGAAACAATCATTCAAAAGGTGTTAAGCTTAATTTAGCATCATAAGAATGCTTCTTAGAGAGCCCCAACCCTACTAGATTTAAGGTTTATGCACTTTTTCTTCAATCATATCTTTTGTTTTAATAATTAAATCATAGTTTTCCTTATTCTGGTGTAGTTCTTGTTTTTCCATTGTAGGGGAAGTTCTTTGATCTTAGTGCAGGATTAATCAAAGCTTTTGTAAAATTAGGCACATGAGCATATTTTGGTCAAAAGTTATGGATACCTGTGTTGATTTGTCTATGATTGCATATTTGCAGATAACTGTGTTTAATTCCAATCCAAACATTGTAATGGTAGGTTGTTGTGTTCACGTGGGAAATACATCACAAAGTCACATTTCTCGTGAGATTTCCAAGGTTTCTCTAACCCATATAAGTGTGGCGATGTATATATTTTGGGACTTGCATGCAAAGTATTGTAATGGTGAATAAAGACAGTGGAGAGATTTGAAAGGTGTGTAAGCTTCTCCTTCAACATTGGATTTTTTTGGATTTGAACAAGGTGAGATTAGCTTTTGACATCACTTTTAAGTTTTTCCCAAGAAGTGTCTCCTATTTTTTCCTTGATCTTGTTTCTTGTTACCATTCATCTTGTTTGGTCTTAAGATAATTTTATCCTTTTGTTGTTTGGGTTAAGCTAATTAGATATAAATTCAGAGATTTACATGGTATACAGTTTTGGTGATAATTTGCATGTAAATTTATATATAATTATAAAGAGCTAGAGATTTACATTGCTTAAGCCTTGGAAACTTGGAAATAACTTATGGATTTTATGTTTTTCCATTGCCATTTCAATAACCTTTCTAAATTTTCTTACCCAGTTTCATTCATACTTATTCATAAATTTAGATATGAACCACGAACTTGTCTACAGAGTCACATAGGCAAGTTTGTTAGTTGTAATTTAATGTAGGATCACCCATGGGCTTGGGCAATTCGCATCACCCAAAAATATTTATATTCCGCAAATTAGACAATAAGTTGAATAAGGACTGTGTTAGTGGTCCATTTTATTTAGTTAATTTTCTATGAATTTGAACTGTTGTTACTCATGCAACTACTCTTGTGTATGTTGAAACTTGTGTTGAAATTGCCACGTATAGTGAAATTTTACAAGTTTCATGCTGAAACTCATGCGGAAACTCCCGCGTGTAGTGAAATTTACAAGTATCACGATGTTTCTTCATTTGCAACAATGTGGCCACACACATTTTATTTTTCCACGATGGCATGCATTCATGATGAGTCGCAGCTACTGTTAGGTAAAAAAACTCATGGCTAAAGGAGAAAGTGTGACCCGAGACCGAAAGGAAGTTGAAGCGGTCTGGAAGACAGAGGGACCGTTTTGGTAACAACTCGTTCTTGGAGGGAAGGCAAATCGTTTCAGAGCTGAGGAGGAGTTTTAAAAAGAAATGGAGCACAATTTTGAAGGGGTTGGTGAACCACGAAGTAAGGAAATCATAGAAGGTGGATTGGAGAAAAAGATTCTAGGTTGGATGAGCACACGGGAAGGGAGAAACAAAATCTCAGCCCATACATGCAGACCATTACCCTCTGGACGATTTCGTAGTGGTTTTCAGCCATGCAAGCAACAATTCATGGTTGTCTTTTAACCCGGGCTTGATGTAATGTAAATCATGCTATTTACTTTGAATCAATAAAAGAGTGGTGTTGCATTTCATGTGTTTCTGGTGCTTATGTTCCCATTTAAAGTTCCTTATTATTTAGCAAAAATATATCAGTTTTTTTCCATTGTGTATTTTGTAGCAGGGTGTGTGCTGTAATTGTGTGTGTGTGTTGCAGTATAGTTACCTCTGCATTATGTGGTATCAGAGCCCAACTTTTCTCTAGGATTAGCACCTAATACACTTCTGCGAGACACAGTACAAAATACATGTTCGTGGTGGTTGCTTGGAAAGAGTGTTGAAGGTCAAGTTGGATTACAGAACCAGTGCGAGGTCTGTGGATGTTGGTGAGACACCTACAACTTGGAGGAATGTCGCCGCAAAGGAGAGGAGTGGTAAGGGGAGTGTAATGTCCCTTTCCAAATAAGAGCTTCAGAGAGGAGGCTTAATGGTCTAAACCGCCCCGTTAGACTATAGCCAGGGCCAGAAAAGGGGTAAACAGGGTTACTAGAGGTCACTCCAGTCACAGGTGTTATATTCGAAAAGTGACATTGAGTTAAAAATGGTTAAAAGCGCTTTTAAGTCATTATGAGCTAAAAATAGAAGTCAACAGTGAATTAGGGTTTCAACAGTGATTTAGGGTTTTGGAAGTCAATAGTGAATTAGTTTTTCAGCAGTGATTTAGGGTTTTGGAAAGCTATAAAGGAAGGGTCAACGACCTAATTCATGATTATGCAGATTATGACTTGTCATTGAGGAGAGAGGCACATCTCAGGAGAGATAGTTCAGTGGATTCCAGGAGGAAGACACCAGTTGGTTGATTTCGGTGTTGAGAGATACACCCTAGTCACCGGGAAGATCACACAGGTCTTCCATCATCCTTCAACAACAATTACACAGTGTTCAACAGCAAGGGCACATTCATCCAGAGGGAGGGTGCAACTTCTGGGAGGTTTAGAGATCGACTTGTCCCATCCAGGGAGAATTCTGAGATTTCCCTCTGACCCATTTGAGAGGAAGGCAAGGCGCATCTTTTGCCTGGTTCCTCGCCAGATTTCGACGGAGGAATCATCTGGGGCGCATTTTCTAGACTTGGGAGTGCGACACTTTTGGCGAATACATTCAGGGTTCCCGAGCGAGCATCAGGCCATATTCAGGGAAACCCTTCCGATCCATTTCCCAGTAGACCAAGGCGGTCATTTTGAGACACATCTTGTCCGATTTCGACGGTGGAATCACTAGGACACATTTTGCCAGAGAAAGAGGGGCGCATTCCCCCAGGGGGATCCATCTGGGGTCCAAACCCACCAGCAGAGGGGTCCGACAGTTACCAGTACTGAGGACTAGGGCAGGGTGCATCATTTGGGACAATTTCTAGGCCATTATGAGAGGTATAGCTCCCAGGGCGAACTTTCCAGACTTCCAACAGTTACCGTACGAGCTGCCATAGTTTCAACGCATCCATTGATCTCGCAGTGCTCACATATTCCGGGTATTATCTTTTGTTGTTTATTTGTATTCCGGCTAAGATCCTTTTATCTTTTGATCTAGCCGAGTGTCGTCATTTTTATTCAGCTGCATTCGGCCTTTTGTAATCCGCAGAGATATCATAATATAAACTTTGCAGTCCTTTGTCGCATTTATTATTTGTATGACCATTTATATGCTGTAAACGATTGATCCTACACGCACATTAACAACGTTTCCTAGACTAGCCAAGTCAAGAACATTACAGTGGTATCAGAGCTTTAGTCCTGCCAGCTTGTGACTAAAGACAATGAGTGCAGCAGAAGACCCAGAGGTTCGTGAACACGTAGGTGATGAATATGTCACTTACAACAGGCATAAGGAAAGAAGGCATATGCCTGACTTTCCCCCTTTTCCTCCTAGCTCAGAGGAAGAGGAAGAGGCACATAGAGAAGCAGAGAGAAGGGTAGAGTGTGAGGCTGAGCGTGAGGCAGAGAGGATGCTAGGAGACAGATATGAGCGACTAGAGGGTAGTGGTAAGGCCCYCGTAGATCCAGAGACAACTTTCATGTAGGTTATCAACGATATGTTAGCTAGTCAACGAACCATGTCTCAGTCCTTGTCACAAGTGGTTGATAGATTGGCTAGAGTGGGCACCCCAGACACACAAGTCCCGCATGCAGCATAGGGGAACTCAAGAGCAGGCAGTAGACCCCAGTCACCCTCTCGCACATACACCTCTGCAAGTAGGATTCCTAGACCCTTATTTCCCAGTTTCCAGAGGGCACCCCCGGTAGCAGCACCGCCACTGATAACACAGAGGCCACCCACTCATGCAGAGGACATTGCAGAGTATAGGAGGGAGTACGCAGCATTGGGTTGTGACTTCCATAGGGACATGACCCTAGTCGAGTACTGTGGACTCAGACTCAGGAACCGCCCCAGAGAGCTACAGAGAGGAGGACCACAACAACAACAAGGGCATAACATGGATTTCATCTGAAAAGTTGGTAAACTCATCATACCTTCTTTCGACGGATCGTCCAAATGCACTGCCAGAGCTTGGGTACAAAAGCTAGACACATACTACAAGCTCAACCAGATGATCGAGACAGAGGCCATCAATTTCACGACCTTACACTTGGAGGGTGAGACACACGAGTGGTTTTATCATGGATTGGAGACATTGGGTCATAGTCGCATCACTTCCTATAGGGAGTTCATAGAGAGGCTCATGGACAGGTTTGACAGGAGGGATCCTGAGATCCACTTCAGGGATCTAGCCCAATTGAGACAAACTGGCACAGCAGAGGCGTTCATCACGGAGTTTCAGCGGGTAGCCATGGCAATGACAGATATATTAGAGCCCATGATGATCATGCTATTCAGAAAGGGACTCATCGAGCCTTTGAGAGGATGGGTGAAGGCATACAGGCCTCCCACCTTGCAGGATGCCATCCTTCGCACTCGAGATTTGGCAGACTTAGTGCCAAAGACTAAAACCTTTTCCAAACCCTTCGTACCCCAGAAGGATCGAGACAGGAAGCCATTCCAGAGAGAATGGAAGGGCAAGGAGAAGTTGGATGATGAGACTAGGCGAGAGCTTATGAGGAAGAATCTTTGCTTCAACTGCAGAGACCCTTGGGTCCCAGGCCACCGGTGCATGGGCAAGGGAGAGATTCATTATATTGAGGTGGCAACAGACAGTGTGGACAGTGAGGAGGAGGAGTAGGACAGTGGATCCACTAGCTCAGAGGAGGAGTCAACACAGGCAGAGGAGCAACCTCCCCGTAGACCACTGACACCGACAAGAGCCCATCCTCTAGTAGTCCCACAATCGCCTGAGTAGGCTAACAGGAGGAAACCAGCAAAGGGAGGAGTCATAACGACCCTTTCTGGTGTTCCCAGGTATGATACCCTCCGGATCAGAGGGACTATTCAGGGGCAGTGGTCAATCACCCTGATAGATGGTGGGGCCACCCACAACTTCATCGACGCTTCACTAGTATCGAGACGAGCACTTCATACAGAGCAGTTTGAGGGGTTTGATGTTGCAGTAGCAGATGGCCACACAGTGGAGTGTCTAGACAGAGTTCTAGACTTGGAGGTAAAGTTAGGCAACTATACAGTGAGAGACACATTTTATGTGGTTGACCTATCTGACACAGATGTAGTGTTGGGAGTCCAATGGATGATTACCTTGGGAAAAATCACCACCAATTACCAAACCTTGGAGATGGGATTCAAAGACCATGACGGGAAGAAGGTTGTTCTAAGAGGTATGTCGACAGGAGCACCCAGGACAATTTCAGCCAAGAGGATGGAAAGGATATCCAGACATGGGGAGGTAGCATATGCCACCGAGTGTTTGATCACTACGCGGAAGGATTCAGAGGGTCGACAACAGTATCATACAGAGATCAAGAATTTGTTGGGACGACATCAACAGGTTTTTGAGTCGATTCCACTAGGGAGACCACCTGACAGGGGGTTTGAGCACACCATTGAGTTGGAAGAGGGGGCCAAACCAATCATCACCCCCCCTATCGTCATCCGAGGAGGTTCAAAGATGAAATAGAGAAGGCAATCAAGGAATTGCTAGCGATGGGACACA
>SNQJ01S0036402.1:115704-134239 GCA_010110895.2 Picea sitchensis
GCAAGGGTGTCAACTATATGTAGTGGAAGCAGTGAATGAAAGGAAGGGACCCTCATTAGATCAGTACCCGGTATTGTCAGAATTTAAGGATGTTTTTTCGAACGAGTTACCAGGGTTACCTCCTGAGAGGGAGCTTGATTTTATTAATGAGCTAAAACTTGGTGCATAACCAATTTCCAAGACTCCATATCAGATGACAGAACTTTGTGAGTTGCAAATGCAGTGGAAAGAGTTACTGGACTTAGGGCTAATAAGGCCCAGTGTCTCACCTTGGGGCGCACCAATAATTTTTGTGAAGAAGGATGGTTCCTTATGACTGTGTATAGATTACAGGGACTTGAACCGTGCTACAGTGAAAAATAGGTACCCAATGCCATGAATAGATGACCTCTTCGATCAGATGAAAGGAGCAGTGGTATTCTCAAAGATCGATTTGCGATCAGGGTATCATCAGTTAAGGATTAAGGAAGGCGATATTCCTAAAACTTCCTTTCGAACCCGGTTTGGACATTACGAGTTCGTCGTAGTACCTTTCAGATTGACCAATGCGCCAGCAGTATTCATGAGCCTCATGAACGACGTATTCCGGAAGTACTTAGACCATTTTGTACAAGTCTTTCTAGATGATATCCTCATCTATTCCAAGAATGAAAGAGAACATGAGGAACACTTGCGAGTGGTGTTGTCCTGCCTTAGAGAGAACAAGTTGTATGGGAAGTTGTCGAAGTGTTCCTTCTTTCAGAAAGAGATCCACTATTTAGGTCATATCATTTTCGATGAAGGAATCTCTGTGGACCCAGAAAAGGTAAAGGCCATTATGGAGTGGCCAGTGCTGAAAAATGCCCATGAGGTGAGAAGCTTCATGGGGCTAGCAGGTTATTATCGGAGATTTGTGGAAGGATTCTAAAAAATAGCGAAACCTATCACCACTTTGCAGTGCAAGGGGGTCAGGTATGAATGGACAGAAGAATGTGATAGTGCATTCATTGAACTTAAGAGGTTACTAACTAGTGCACCAATTCTACGAGTGTCGGATATGGAAAATGACTTCACAGTCTGCATGGATGCCTCGAAGAAAGGGTTGGGGGCCGTGCTAATGCAGGATGGGGGAGTGATAGTTTATGCTTCAAGGAAGTTGAAGAAACACGAAGAGCTATACGCGACTCATGATTTAGAGTTGGCCACTGTAATGCTAGCTCTGAAACTTTGGAGGCACTATCTTGTGGGGCGAAACTTTGAACTCAAAACGGACCATCAAAGTTTAAAACATCTCTTCACTCAAAGGGATCTGAATGCCAGGCAAAGGCGATGGAGTGAGTTTATGAGTGAGTAAGATTTTGGTATTTCATACATCAAGGGAAAGGAAAATGTGGTCACAGATGCCTTGAGCAGGAGACCACGTGTCTTCTCCCTGGTACCCTTAAAAGTCAATATGAGAGAACGTGTGTTGGCGCAACTCCAAGGAGATAGTTGGTATTTAGAGGTTACTTCAAACCTCCATAGTGGGAGGCAATTAGATCCAAAGTATAAAGGATATAGTTTGGAAGCAGACGGACTATTGAGATATCGGGGAAGGATGTACATCCTTGAAAATGGGGATATTCGAAGCACCATACTGAAGGAAGCCCATAGAGCACTTTATTGTGCGCATCCGGGTGTGAAAAAGATGTACGCAGACATGAGGAAACTTTTCTTCTGGGTAGGCATGAAGCGTGATGTAGTCCATTTCGTCGCCAAATGCCTAGAGTGTCAACAAGTGAAAGCCAACCACCATCACCTAGCAGGCCTCCTACAACCACATGATGTTCTTATGTCCAAGTGGGAAGTCATCTCTATGGATTTTGTTGTGGGGTTGTCGCTGACATCTCATAGACACAATGCCATTCTTGTGATAGTTGATAAGTTAACCAAGAGTGTTCATTTTATTCTGGTTAGAGACACTTACGATGTCACTGATGTGGCACGTGTGTTTGTAAGTGAGGTCATCCATTTGCACATGATACCTAGGAAGATCATTTCAGATAGGGACTCCAGATTCACTTCCAGGTTTTGGACAAGTTTGTAGTCAGCATTGGGGACTCAGTTGAACTTAAGCATAGCTTATCATCCTGAAACAGATGGGCAAACCGAGAGGGTAAATCAAGTCATGGAAGACATGCTTAGGATGTATGTCATGGATAATCAAACCCAGTGGGAGAAGTACCTTCCTTTGGTAGAGTTTTCCTACAATAACAGTTTTCATAGCTCCATCGGAATGCCACCCTATGAAGCTCTGTATGGAAGGCCATGTAGAACGTCATTGAGTTGGGATAGATTAGAAGATAGTAACAATTGGGCCAGAATTGATTCAAGAGATGGAGGAACAGGTGATTCAGATTAGGCAGAGACTAAAGGAAGCACAAGATAGGCATAAAAGTTATGCGGATGCACACAGGACCAACCGAAGTTATGAAGTGGGAGACCAAGTTTTCATTCGTATCAGGCCTAATAAGAGTACCATACAGTTCGGGAAGGGGACAAAGTTGTCACCTCGATTTATAGGACCGTTTAGAATCCAAGAGAAAATTGGACCCATTGCCTATCGTCTCGTACTGCCACCCCACTTGCATAAAACTCATAATGTTTTCATGTATATATTTTCTGCGTCTTATATTTCTTGATGAATCACATAAGCTAAATTGAAAGGAATTGCAAGTATCAGACGTGGGAACTCTCAAGGTAGAACCAGATTGCATATATTAGTTCATTAGAGTCGTCCGACAACTCAGGAATTGTCCGGTAGACCAAGTTAAGGTTCAATGGGACAAGTATAGTCTAGGATGAACTACTTGAGAAGACGCCGAGACATTCTGTGAACATCCCTCACTTTTTGACCACCTAGAATATGTTTCGAGAAGGTTGGAGTGTATGTAACACCACCTTTTGACTTAGACAACCAAGATTACACAGGCCTACATACTTTTATTTTTCTATTGACGGTGAAACTATTAAATGATACACTTAAAACTTTTAAAGGCGTATGAACCTTTATGAATGTTTAAATATATTTGGATAATGATGGATATATGATGTGATATATTGTGTGAATGTAAGAATTTTATATGAATGTTTAAATGTTATTGATGATGATGGATATGATCACGATATATTGTGTGAATGAGGAATTCTATGAAGGTTTTAAATTCTATTAGAATGATGTTGGATATGATGCAATCTATTTGATAAAGATAATTTTATGAATGAGTGTCGAGAATTGAATTATGGATATTATGAGATCTATTTCTAACTTGAAAACTTTGATGTTAAGTTGTTGGTACGGATGCGAGTGGAAAATGATGGTTGTAGGCAATTACATGATGATAATGCATATGAAATGTATGAGTTTGTGTTCTGAGACTAATCTGTAGGTGGCTATGAAATAGCCAAAGGGATAATGATGATGAAAGTGGATGTCATGACCACTAGCGAGAAACGATATGGTATGAATCTTTGTATGTGAAATTATATTGGTTTGGATGCATTGCTATGATATGTGGACCAATCACGAGGATTTTAGGTGATGGCCCAAAACCCCTGAATAAATGGTAATACAAAACTCCCGGCAACGATGCCAGCTGTATATTCCATTATAGGGTGTGGACCTAGTTATGATTAGGAGGGTGGAGGCATTTCCATAGTGTATCCTCACGAAACACAACGAAGTCATGGGAGGGCGGTGTTAGCTCACACTCCCTAGATGTGTGATGATGACAACTGTTAGTTGCCTATTGGGGAACCTTGAAAATTAGGAATAGTGACATTACCTACGGAGGGTTTTATTTGGAGTTAGGTCAATATAGTTGGCTCAAGATAGTCCAGTAGAGGAAGGATAGGGATGGAAAATGGAAGTAAGTTAGGGAGGAAGGATGGTAGAAATAGTTGAGAGTGTATGGAGATTTGTCTTATGGTGGAATTTGTAGTTTTCATACGAAGAAAACACACACACACACACACACACACATATATATATGAATATTAAGTAATTATGTGCTTAAATTACAATTGTCTAAATAACATTGTTGAAGCTAGATAATTGAAATAAAGGATCTACATGCAAACATTGATTGGTTTATTGTCTTTCATAAAATGAATAGTCTTCTTGAATGGAGATCTCGCAAACATTTGATTGGTTTATTGTCTTTCATAAAATGAATAGTCTTCTTGAATGGATTGGATGCACGAGGAAATTACTATAGAGATGATAGTTATTGACATTAGTACATGAACGAGACTTGTATGTACTAGCTACACATGCATTTCTTGCGCATGTACATTAATATGAATGAGTTTCTTGGCTTACTTACTAATAATGACGGTTATTTGTTATGAATGTGTGGACCGTGTTTCTTTTCCCTTGTATCATAGAATACTTTAACTTCGGGACGAAGTTTCCTGAAGGGTGGGTGTATGTAACAACCCTAGTTAAATAGTTACATAGGGTTTATCAAGTAGAGTTAATTAAATAATTAACTGTCATAATATATTTTAGTTAAACAATGATTATTTATTAATAATATTAATTAATTAATTATTAATTGTTTATATCTGTTGATAAATTAATTAATTAACTCATTAAAGGTTAGGGTAATGAATTAAGAGCTTAATAATTTTTATTTTGTTTATTATAAAACTTTACGTATGCAGGGGGATGAAGCATTGAGTGGAGGGATAAGGTGATAAATGGAAAGATAAGGTAATAAATGGAGGGATAAGGTGGGTGGCATTAAAGGAGGGTAGGAGTCGGTGAATGGAGGGGGATATGACTAGGCAGAGGCCTTCAGGAATGGATCATGAAAATTTGGGAGAGGAGCATTATTGCAGAGATGACTGTATTTTCTGGGGGATATTTTTTGGTTTTGGAGGTTGGGTGAACTATTGCAGGGGGCACCAGGTTGCTGGGAGTTTTGGGCTCGGGGACCAGGAATCCTCACGGAATCCTGGAGCTAGGGAGCCAGATAGGCTTCTCCTAGCTGGCTGGGTGGTTAGTCGGTTTTGGGCAGGGTTTGGTCAGAACATCAAACAGAGTTTTGGGCAAGCAACATAGAGGATAGCCGGATATTGGGATAATAGCATCAACTAGAGGTATCTATATTTATGAATTTGCTGGGTTATGGGGTTGTTATGTAATTTATTAGATTGTTGTTCATAAATTTAAATTTATGTTGCTTATATGCTAAATGAAATTGCTTATTGCTTATGCTGAATAATCTTGATGTTCAAATTTACAAATTTTTTAGGCTTTGTTAAACTAGGTTCTTACACATTACGTCAAGTTCCTGTAGTAGATGGGGAAACTTTTGTTGAGTATGAATCTTAGTGAGTCATTTGCCTTGTTGAAGAAGTTGTCATGCTTTGACAACTCAATATAGTTGTACATTCTAATGACGGATTCCCTTCATCTTGGTGTTCATGATATGATCCACTGTAGCTTGCTCAATACAACTGAAATTGATTTCTGTAAGGACCAATTTCTCAACCACCTCCAAAGTGTATAGTAGAAGTCGGAAATATGAAATTGATTTCTGTAAGGACCAATTTCTCAACCACCTCCAAAGTGTATAGTAGAAATCGGAAATATGGTCGACATAGCTCCACCTTAAACAATAACATTTTGCTAAAACATTTCTACCTCTTTTATTATTAAAAAAAACACCTTTAAAGCTCAGTTCATCACATCATAGAGTAGAGTTTAAGCCTCTGCACTTCCACACGTATTTACTTACAGTCATGGCCGAAGCCATTTTATACTTTTACATTAAGAGGATCAAAAGCCGTTTTTTAACACTTATTACAACCATGGTTAAAATCATTTTTTCACTTTTACATTAATAGAACCAAAAACTCCTTTTTTCACTTCTTCACATATTTATATTTAATAAAGAGGATTGAAATTTTGTTCTTTACATAAATACCTTATTTTTTAGTTTTTTCAATTATATATAAAATGAAGTATTTGTTATCATTACAAAATATATTTGATTTAAAACAAATTTCTATATGAATATGCCAAGTCAATGTGGATTCCAGAAATATAGTTAAATTTAGCAACATTGTTTAAAAAATTCCATGTGTTAGAAATCACATAAGTGGCCTTCCTATATGATTATATTTTTTTATTATCTTAATTCAATTTTCTAATCATAAAAATAAAATTATGTTGATGTGGCTTTTTGTAATGCAATGAAATTAAATCAAAATTCTTTCGTGAAGAAAATCAAAAGTACCATGATTCTAAATTTACTACAAACCAAAATGATCAGATGATATCAATCGCTTCTCTCATTGAAGTTATAAATCCTAGAAAATGATAAATTAGGGTTAAAAGCATATCAAAATAGAATTGGAACATGATAGCTGAAAAATCAACGAAGAAGCCCATGACCACAAAAAAAAATGTTTTCATGAATTTTGGCTCACTGCAGAGTGAAGCTCAGTGTTTACACACATGGTTTTTTGTCTTGTACATTTGACATGAAATTCATTGAGTTAGAAGGTTAGGAAGCTTAGTATTGGGACAAATCTTTTGAAATTGAGATTTAATCTGGGTATATGCTAGACATTCTAAGAAAAAGTGTTTTTCATCTTCAACCTTCTTAGTGTCACAAAAATGATAGACTACTTCATCCCATGGTGTTTTGGGAATTGTCCAATGCATGGTTTCACTGTCGAGCTTGTGAGAATTTGTTCTTATTCAACAATGCTAATTTTCTTCTTTATACTAGTCAAAACAAAGAGATACTTTTGATCTTCTAGATTAGGGTTCATTACCTCCTTATAACATCTTAATATTCTTTTTCCCTCTAGCTATTTATTGCACCACAATTTCTCCTTAAATTTTGATGTAATAATATTTTTAATATTATCCTTATTTTGCAATATGATCTCTTCCATTATACCCCAATGGTTTAGCCAAGATTGGGCATCCTTATGCCATCCTTACTTGAGTCGAAGGTGGATTTCACTAAAGTTTGAAGAAATTTTAGGAAATGATTCTGATTTTATAGGGAACGAAATGAAAGGTAGGAAAATAAATGAAACACACACACAAAGAAATATAGTAGAGAACACAATAATACAGTGAAAACCCAACTTCTATTAATGAATAAAATAACAAAATAGTGTAGAATACAAATTGGCTAGAATGGTGGTAGATTATCTTTGAAGAGAGACAGAGAGAGATGTTGGTTATTCTCATTTGCAAAAGCTCATACAAGAGGCTAAAAGAATGAGTCCCTTTTAACATAAATCAAGAACCCTAAAGGTCCAAAATCATAACCCTTTGAGGTGAAGCACCAAAAGGTTTGCGAGCCTCAAGGTGGTTAGTTGATACATCAACTTTCCAGGGGTCCAACGTTTGCATATAATCTCTATTTGGGGTAGATAGTATCTCATTGAAAAGATTTGACTAAGGACTACAATATTGTGGCATGGCCTAGGTGTGTGAAAGATAGAACGAGGCCCTTTAATTTCCCAGAAAACATCGTTTAGAGCCTCAAAATTCCCTCGAAAGTTTAGGACCCAAAAAATGAGAAAAAAACTACCAATATGGAGAACCATGTTGAGTTAGTGGAAGAGGTGGGTGGCCATCGATATCCACTTGGATAAGTCCTTCCCCCTTAGGAAGCAAGGTACCCCATTACATCAAGTTCCTACAGTAGATGGGGAAACTTTTGTTGAATATGAATCTTGGTGAGCCATTTTCCTTGTTGAAGAAGTTGTCCCACTTTGACAACTCGATATAGTTGTATGTACTACTAGTGGGTGCCCTTCATCTTAGTGTCCATGTTCTATTCCACTATAGTTTTCTCAATGTAGTTAGGATTGTAGGGGCCAATTGCTCAACCACTTTGAGGTGTCCAATAAAGGTGGGAAATATGGTCAAAGCAACTCCACATTAAATATTGGGTGCAAGCCACATATTTAAGGAGGAATACTCAATTCAAAATCATTTTCACCCACAACCTTTGTGATTGTGTAAGGCCCATATTGGAGTGGTCTGATCTTCCCAGGGGGGCCTGTGAAGTGCTCTTTATGCAAATGCAACCACACCTTCTAACCAACCTCAAACTTGCGTGGAACCCAATGTTGGTCATGTCACTGATTATACTTGGAATTGGCCTCCCACAATATATCAAGAACATGTTGTTGGAGGTGTTGGATATTTTCAACAAATTTCACATCTTTGTCTGCCTTGATCTAAGTGTGGGAGGACTTTGTCGGTGAAGATGGAACATGTAGAGCTACATCAATAGGGGTCAATTTGGAACCCCAAGAACACTTGAAAAGGGATGTGGTAAATAGAGCTATGGAGGGATCTGTTATAGATATGTTGAACATATGGAAGGCTCTCTTTCCATGTATGTGGATGCTTATATTTGTACATGTGCAGGACATACACAATCATGACCTTGAGCACTTTCATTTTTCCATCTATTTAGGGGTGAAATACAATTGATTTGGTTAACTTGGTGTCCACAAGAGACCATAGGATATACCAAAAGGTACTGAGGAACCTCCAATCCCTATCTGAAATGATGGTCTATGGTAGCCCAAAATGAGCCCAAATATTCTCAAAGAAGAGCCTAGCAGTGTCCTCAGTTGTGATGCTCTTTCTACATGGTGCCAAAATGGCCATTTTAGAGAAATGTTCAACAACTACAAAGACATAATCATGACCATGTTTGGTGGAGGGAAAACATGATATTTCATCCATGGAGACTGACTCCCAGGGATTTTCTAGGGTAGGGAGAGGAGTGTACATCCCTTTCTTCTTTATGGATGGTTTAGCGATGACACATGTAGTGCATGACCTAATATACTGGTTGACATCCTATTGAAGCTTTGGCAAGTAAAAATACTTCTAAAGTAGTGCTACTTTCTTCTCCACACCAAAGTTCCCTACAAACCAACTGTAGTGTGCCTCCCAAATTATCTTTGCACGCTTAGTTGAAGGAAAAAAATATGGCTCATATAACACAAGAGCATATCCTGGAGGTAGAAGTTCGAGACTTGTTTTCCTACACTCAGTGCCCGATAAGTAGTAGCGAAGTTAGAGTTATCGGTGTATAATTGTGACCACCCGGAGGTCTCATTCCCATAGAAGTTAAGAACTGTGGTTAGTGATACAACTAAGAGCCAATTGAGGTAGTCTGCAACATGGTTGGTGTTTCCCTTCTTGTACTTAATTTTCAAGTGGAATTGTTGCAGGTATGTGGACCACTTATGATGACAATCATTTTGTAACTTTTCTTTTGTCTGTATGAATTACATAGGCTTGTGATCAATGTGGATGATCGTTTTTGTTCCCAAAATATAATGCTTCCACTGTTAGCATGCCTAGATAATGGAGTATATCTCCTTGTCATAGGTGGGGTAATTGTGAACAACATTAGATACTTTTTCACTATGATAGGCCACCGAATGTACCGGCTAAGTGAGGACTACACTGATATCATATTCATAGGAATCTATCTCAATGTCAAATGGTTGTTAAGAGTTAGTAGTGTGAGGATTGGTGCAGAGCAGAGACAGTGTTTCAGATCCTGGAATGCTTCTTGTTGTGATTCATACTAAGAAAACTTGGCTTTATCTCCACCCTTGGTCACTTGGCTTAAGGGCCAAGAAATATGAGATAACCCTAAGACAAACCTACAATAGAAGTTGGTGAGGCCTAAGAAGCTTTGGAGCTTTATCAAATTCGCTAGTGTTGGCCAATCATGAATGACTTGGATCTTAGTTGGATCCAAGTGCACCCCATATTCATCCATGATGTATCCTAAGTATTAAATTATTTGTGTGTCAAAAGAGAATTTCTCCATACTAGCACATGGTGCTCAAGACCTGTTGAATGTGCTACAAATGTTCTACCCAGGTCTAATTGAAGATGAGGATGTCGTCCAAAGATATGACCACAAAAGAGTTTGTGAATCGCTACAATATATAATCCATCATCCTCATGATTGTCATTGGAGCACTAGTCAAGAAAAAATGCATGACCAACCACTCAAAGAAGGCCTTCTTTAGATTTGAAGGCTATCTTCCAGTCATCAATGTGTTCTATCAAAACTTGGTGGCATCGTAACTTCATATCAATCTTACTAAATAACTTGCAACCCTTAAGCTGAATAAGAAGATCATCAATCTAGGGGATTGGGTATTAGTTCTTGACAATGATTTTTTTCAAGTCTCTATAATCAATACCGAGTCACCATGTCCCATCTTTCTTCTGCACCTACATAATTGGGCTCCCACAAGGTGAGGAGCTCTGTCAAATGTGGCCCTTTCAGATGAGCTCATTAATTTAATGCTTTATTTCATCATTATAGAGAAGGGAATGTCTGTATCAATTCAATGGGATGTTTGACCTAACAATGCAGAGGAACCCCTATAGGTGAGGTGAATATGTATCTATATTCCTCTACAACCTTGTCTACCTATTTCTACTATGTAGAGAGACCTTGTGTTGGAGATGTGGTGGTTGTAGTGACCTTTCGTTCACCTTATCATTGAACCATAAAGACGAAAAACTTTTCAGTTTGAGAGATTACCTTTCAACATTATTTTTCTAAGATCAATGAAATTACAATAGTTGAAACTACCTCTAGCACCCTGTAGAGATGACCTCTCAAAGTAGCGATGACACTACAAGACTGAGACTCATAGATAACATGATGTTTCCACATATAGGGTTTTCCTAAAAGAACATCACAAACTTTGAGTGGGGAAACATCACACAATACCTCATCTTTGAAGGGATTACTGTTGTAGGACGAGTGGCACTGTTGGCTAATGTGAAGGTCTCATCCCTAGCTCAACCAACTGATGGTGTGTGGTTGGGGGTGTGGCATTGTCGACAACTTCAATCCCCTGATGACCTTGAATGCGATCAAGTTCTTTTGGCTCTTGTTTTCAACAATGAAATATAGTGGGGTCCCCTTCACCAACATTTGTGAATGGAAGAGATACTCCCCCTCCTAAATCTCCTCTGATTCTTCTCGTTGGATATTTTCTCTTGCGACAATAGAAATGGGTTTTTCATTGATGAACCACTTTACCTTTGTTGATTTTATTTAACAACCCTTGATATCCTCTGATACCATGTTCTATTTCCCCTACCCAACACCTGACAATTAATTCCAAATAAATTACTTATTGAATTAAATCACAACTGAGTAATCAACTATACATGCAGTGGAAGCATAAACTAGGAAACCAAAATCTCATGCACAAGACACCAATATTTTCTAGTATAAACCCCTGGAAAAAACACGAAGGGAAAACCAATACTTAGATGCTTTTATTAAGGTTAAATTAGGGCTCCTGTAACAGGGAAAATGACCCACCAAGAGAATATACATTGCAGATAAACCTGACAATTCCCGTGGTGTTGTATGACCCTGTACTAGCATGCTTTTCAAGGTGTACGCATCTTTCCTTCAACAACCCCACATACATACATTACTGTATCTACTGAAACCCACGTACATGTATAGACACTTCTGTACTGTGCTACTCTTCCCGTTGGCTTCTGTTAGCTAAAACCCACCTACGACTGCCTATGCTCTCTCTTCTCCTTGACTTGTATGATCTCTAGATGGAAGTCCTTCTCAACTTCTAAGATCTCGAATCACAATCCTTCATGATCCAACCCTCTTTGCATCAACACTTGGATGAAATATCTTCACCCAACCAGTGATATTTTCTCACTCATGTGTAAGAAAAATTCCTTTGCTTCTACACTTTTCACACTAGCAAAAGTCCTTCTTTGCTATGTATGACCTTGGCATCTCATCAAAAGTCCAAATTTGATATCTCACCAAAGTTCCCATCTTGGTATCTCACTAAAGGTCTGACCTTGATCTCTCATCAAGGTTCCTGATCTTGATATCTCACCAAAGATCTCGATCTTGGCATCACACCAAATATGTCTTCTCCTTCACCCTAGCCTTTATAATCATGAGTTATAATCTATTTCTAATCTCCAAAGTGATTGACGTTTGAGATTACTTCTCACACTCACTTGAGATTTACATGCTAATTACTTTTATCACTTTCCTTAAATAACTCAATTCACTAATAAAATCACATTACTTTAATTAATTCCTTTAACTAAAGTAAACTCAAGGATAGAAGGCTTTGGACGATTTCCACATGCTAGACACAATCTAATGTGGAAGTACATGTCCGATGCTACCACTAACATCAACACTCCCTCTTAGCGAGAAAGGTACTTATCCCACTTGAAGTTGGATCTGTATTCACTACCAGATCCACTACCATTACTGCTCTCTAATCCACCTGATTGACCACTCCCTCTGACACAGAAGTTATCCCTACCATCTCGCGTCGATCCATCTCCAAAGACGCACTACCTCTAAACATGCTCCTAGAAGCCTCCTGCTTCTGAGCATATTACACAGCCATCTTGTACCATGACTCTTGTCTGACATACTTGGAAGGATATTCCTTCCCACCTAAACCTAAAGGTCGACTCTCTCTGAGCTAATCAAGCTTCGGAGCTACTTGCTCCATGTTCTCTGCCACTGACATTGATCAGTGATCCAAGATCCACGTGGATCCCTTTTACAGTCTCTCATCCGGGGATAATGGTTCTCCTGAGGAATACAAAACAACAAATAGACAAGGCCTACAAACCTCAATATCAGTCCTTCGATCTTGCTAGTTGGATAATATCTCCCTTGTTTCCCTTTTTCTCCTTTCATCAAACCATGCCCTACACACTTGTTTTCTCCATCTATGAGTCAATGACTCCAATAAATATATCATCCTCTTATCTCTGGGTGAACTTCCTTCTTCACCCATCTAAGATCCCCTTCAGTCATTATCCTTCGTTGTTCATGCACTTGAGAAAAAGTCCTTCTTTTCTCCTATGTGTATGACATAGGCACATGAGAAAAAGTATGTATCTTCTCCTATGTTCTCTCATTTGGCTCAGATATCTAGATGGAAGTCCTTCTCCACCTTTCGGATATCTCCTTCCTGACTGCATGGCCTCATGTCATTGCTTAACAAGACACCCAACATAATTTCCTGTTGAACTTGCCTCTATATTGTCTCTGTACGATTGTGTACACAATTGTCACCACTACAACTCACGTATGTATGCGAGTTGTGTTCAAATCCTTATGTGTATGTACACGATTGTCCCTTCTATGACCTGCATACATCTGCAAAAACCCATGTTCTTCCTCGGTACTGTTGTTTCCCATAAATCAGTCCTTCGATTATGCTTGATGGTTTATAGATCTACTAAGATCTCCTGCAGATCTAACAGATCTACTGCAAAAGGTAATGGATCAATGCTTATTCCTTCAAGCATCCATCACTACACTTCTGATCCCATAGATATGCTCTTGTAACCCTAGATCTAAACTTGATCTCTCCTTTGGTCACTCAAATTTGATAGATCTTTGATTGTGCATTCTAAGATAGGCTCCCTCTCAGAGAAACCTTGCTCTGATACCATGTTGATTTTCTTTAACAACCCTTGGTATCCTCTAATACCATGTTGTATTTCCCCTACCCATCACCCTACAATTAATTCCAAATAAATCACTTATTGAATTAAAGCACAACTGAGTAATAAACTAAACATGGAGTGGAAGCATAAACTAGGAAACCAAAATCTCATGCACAATACACCAATATTTTCGGGTATAAACCCCTGGAAAAACCCCAGATGGAAAACTAGTACTTAGATGTTTTTATTAAGGTCAAATTAGGGCCTTCGTAATAGGGAAAATGACCCACTAAGAGAATATAAACTATAGACAAACCTAAGAATGGATGTGATGTTGTACGACCCTGTGCCAGCATGCTTTTCTAGGTGTAGGTGTCTTTCCTTCACCAAACCTGTGTACATACGTGACTATCTCCATTGAAATCCGTGTACATGTAAAAAAATATTGTACAGACACTTCCGTACGACACTAATCTTCCCCGTGGCTTCTTTCAGTTGAAACCCACCTACGGTTGCCTATGCTCTCTCTTCTCCTTGACTTGTATGATCTCTAGATGGAAGTCCTTCTTGACCTATTCAAGATCTTGAATCACAATCCTTTGTGATCCAACCTTGTTTGCATTAATACTTGGATGAAATATTTTCACCCAACCAATGAGATATCCCCACTCATGTGTGAGAAAAAGTCCTTTGCTTCTACACTCTTCACACTAGAAAAAGTCCTTATTTTCTATGCCCGACCTTGGCATCAAACCAAAATTCCAACTTTGGTATCTCACCAAAGTTCCCACCTTGGTATCTCACTAAAGGTTTGACCTTGATCGCTCATCAAGGTTTCTGATCTTGGCATCTCACCAAAGATCCCGATTTTGGCATCACACCAAAGATGTATTCTCCTTCACCCTAGCCTTTCTTTTATAATCATGAGTTATAATATATTTATAATCTCCAAATTGATTGATGGTTGAGATTACTTCTCACACTCACTTGAGATTTACATTCTTATATTACATGCTAATTACTTTTAGCACTTTCCTTAAATAACTCAATTCACTAATAAAAGCACTTTACTTTAATTAATTCCTTTAACTAAATTAAACTCAAGGATAGAAGGATTTATAAAATTTACACATGTTAGACACAATATAATGTGGAAGTACCTGTTTGATGCTACCACTAACATCAACATCTCATTCCAAATCAAATTTCAAGTCAGGGTCCAACTTGTTTTCTTTAAGTTCATCCAACAATGATTGTTTTGAGTGGCGTTCATTACTGTTGTGCTAGGGGAATTTGTGGAACTCACACCATATTCTAGTGTCCTTCTTCAACTTTTCATTACTCTTCTTTTCCTACATCTTCAATTAGTTATCTTGAGGTTGGATCTCCTTTCTTTGTTCTATGAGTTAGGGCCGCCTTTCCCATGCTTCTGTTGTGGTGGATTTTCAGACCCAAACTCCCACTTATTCCTATGCTTTAATTTTTGCTCAATTTCGACATCATATCAATAAAAGGAAATAAAAGGCTCCCAGTGAGGAGATGTCAAAGAAATCCATCTTTTTTTGGATGTACCTATGTAGGCCACTCCGACACCATCTGGTCTCTCTCATGTCGCATAGTTGTCCATCTCGTGTACTCTTTATCATAGTTCCCAATAGGGTAGAATTCCTCCTTAAGGGTGTCAAAAAAGGTCACCCGAGTGGGTTCTATCCCAAATGTTGTAGAATCATCTACATTCTATCTCTCCTAGAAACATTCCCACCAATCTCTAACATGGGGAAGGGATTTAAGGAGTGCAAAGGTGATATTTTTTATGTCGATTTTTTTTTTGACAGAGTAGTAACCCTCTAACAGATTTACACATTTTCCAAAAGCATCTACATCTATCTAGCATTAAAATAAAGGGATATTAAAGTTAACTTGTACCTTGAAGAACATCACTCCTCCAAAATGGTTACTTGGTGAAGGTGCCTCAACCACCCTTGGTAATTGTCGAAGGATCTAGGCATAGCTCTCCATCATCTTGTTCCTCTGTCGTGTAAAGGATTCCTTGAGCAACATCTTGAAATGACATCCTATTCTATCATCTCTCTTTTCCCCTGCCACGAGAGGCCACTTCGGCCTGTGAGGGCAGTTGCCCCCAAGTGAAACTAGTTTAAGATCCAACTTTCTATACCCTGATCACCTTGTCAAGGACATGAATCGAGAAACAATAAGGAGCAAATTTCTCTAATACCATTGATATGGATTGTATAGGGAACAAAATTAAAGGAAGGAAAATAAATGAAACACACACAGACACTTAAATATAGGAGAGAGAACAATAATACAGTGATAATCCAACTTCTATTAATGAATAAAATAACAGAATAATGTAGAACACAAACTAGCTCGAATGGTGGTCGCTTATCTTTGAAGAGAGAGAGAGAGAGAGAGAGAGAGAGAGAGAGAGAGAGAGATGTTGACTATTATCATTCAAAAAAATTCATACAAGTGGTTGAAAGAATGACCTTATAACATAAATAAATAACCTTAAAGGTCCAACACCCTAACCCTAGGAGGCGAAGCACCAAAATATTTGCAAGCCCCAAGGTGGTTAGTTGATACATGAACTTCCCGGGAGGACAACTTATGCATAAAATCTTTGTTTGGGGCACATATTAGCTCATTGAAAAGCTTTGACTAAGGATTACAATGTTGTGGCATGGCCTAGGTGTGTGAAATTTAAACCTAGGTCCTTGAATTTCCCATAAAACATCATTTAGAGCCTCAAAATGGCCTCGAAAGTTCAGGACCAAAAACATCATAACAAAATTTCCAAGATGGAGAACCACACTAAGTCAATGGAATAGGTGGGTGGCCATTGAGATAAACTTGGATCAAGAATCCTCTTGTCTTCCTTGTTTTTTAACTTGTTCTTATACATTATGCACCTAGTCGTAGTCATGCTCTCAATGGGGGAAGGGTTCACTTTTGTCAAGAGGATAGGATAGGGTGTGTTGCCTTTAATTTTGACATAGAAGTTATAAAACTCTTTATGATCTACTCTATCTTTCTCCATGAATCTCTAGAGATAATATATCACCAAGCTTCACATCCATATAAAATAACAAAAGTAATGAGAGTCTCAAAGATGATTTTTTTTCTTATCCCATATCCGAAGATCCATTGATTTACAATTGTTTCTAGGCCCATAATACAATTTTCACCCTCCATTTATCCTTTTCTCGACGCTATAATTCTAGTTGAGCTTGTGATGAATATCGATTCCGATATATTTGTATGAAGACACTTCCTCCAAGTTGTTGTTTTCATATACGAAAGTATCGTAGGTGACATTTTTGGATTTAATTATCATAACTTTTGTTTTGTTAGTATTAATAGTCATACTCGTATTGGAGCATAAATCCTTGAGGATTCTTAGTTTCTTACCAATATCATAGGGATGCCTCACCATACGAACAATATCATTGGTGTAAATAAAAAGAATGATGACTATACTAGAGATAATTGGGTCAACACACCCTGCTTCTTCCATACAATCTTCTAACTTGTCAATGTATATGCCAAAAAGGGTAGGGGACAAGGGACAACCTTGTTTGAATCCTATATTATAGTTAATTTCTTCTAACCAACCCTCAATGTTCCTAAACTTGGTAATAACATTCTCATAGAACCTTGCCACAATAGCCCTCAACTCGGAAGGAACTTTTAGCTATTCCAACCTATTCCAAAGGTTTGTCCTATTCATTGTGTCAAAATATTTTCTAAAGTCAAAAAAACAACAAAAGAGTTTTGGTTTATTATTGCATAACTCCTCCACAATGAACCTAAGAATAAAAAAATGGTCCACAATTGAATGATAACTCCTAAATTTGATCTATCTAAATAACTTTTTTTTGTGGATTTCTAGCCATATGATAATCTTCTTTTCCAAAATGATTCCATACAACTTGGCTAAAATGGGGCTAATCATAATGGTCATATAATTAGAGGGATTGTTTTTATCTCCACTTTTTAAAATAGGTACAATGAGGCTTTGCATACAGGGTTTAGGGAATCCCTGCTTGATTGTTAAATTGAAGATATTTTGTATGTGAGGGATGAGGATAAGTCATCCTATTTTTCAGATTTCAAATTGGTAGCCTTCGATGTCCTTAGCTTTCCTATTTGTGAGCCACTTAACCCTAAACTCTATGTCTTCCATAGAAAAAACTACATCCTCTGCAAGAACATTTGGAATGATGTCCATGGCGTTAGGGGATTCATAAACAATTTTAAGGTTAGAATTCCAGTCCTTCTTTATTTTTACGAATTAGAATTCCCCCCCCCCCCTCGCAACTTCTTAGGATCAGGTTTTGATAGGTGCAAAAAACTCTCTTGATTTTCATTTACATAGTACATTTTTTCCTTTTAATCAGGGCTTTGTGCATATTTCTCTTATTGGGTTTTAAGGACTCATTAGAAACATACCTAATGGCTCTCCTAGCAATTTTACACTCGTTATCATACCAAGGGTCGGTTTCTCTATTATTCATTTAACATGAAACCTCGATAGAGAACTTGCTAATGAAAGTAGAAATGGTTGTAAAATTATGATAGAGGTCTTCAATGATGTCCTTACAAGATAATATATTTAATTCACTATTTAAATCAACAGGGCAACAAGAGTTGGTTGTATTTATTTTCTCAGTGGACAGAGAACATGATGGGGACACATGAGTTGTTCATTAGTTGGTCAGAGACGGACTCATATTTGCACATGGATCTTGGAACCCATGCCAAGTGTGGTGTAGAGGGAGTTGGGACACTCAGGTTCGAGTTGGAGTCAGGAGGTTCTCTGGAGGTGGCCGATGTGTTGTATTTTCTCTTAGTTTCGAAAATGGAGGACAATGGATATTCCATCTATTTCTAGGATGGTCAGGTTCTTATTCGACCAAAGGGATCTGGAATAGAATCAGCTCACACTACTACATATGGGCAGATTATTCCACAAAAATTTTCCACGCTTCAACT